>PISX010008612.1:29327-80937 GCA_004024625.1 Mellivora capensis
TTTTTTTTTTTGTTTTTTTTTTTTAATTCTTCTGTTTTTATAGGATCCTTTTAAAATTTCATGACTGTAGTATCTTATCTATCTAGGGATGTTAGTGATTGTTTTTCTTAAATTTTTTTCTCTATGTATACTCTCTATTTCCTCCAAAATGCTTTTTTGTTTCTGTTTGTTTTTTGGGTGTATGATATCTATCTTCCTTGCTAGAGGCTTTCTTGAGATATCTGATAATCAATCCTTGCTTTCCAGCTCATGATTAAGAGCCTGAGAGTGAAGCTTACTGACTTGGAGCTTTACTGGAGATATCTAGGTGGGTCTCTTTGGGCTTTGTTGTTGTTGTCTCCCCCTCCCCCCCCACTCCAAGCTCTGGTGTCAGCAGTCTTTCCTCTTGGGCTGGTCAGATTCCCCAGAGGAAGCACCCTTACTTGACCATCTGACAGCTGAAGGACTGGTGCCCATGTTCTTGGAGTAAACAGGGTATTTTGCTGGGACATCAGTATTAATCTTTCATTATGTATGGTCACTGAACCATGTTGTTGATCAGTGACTTTCTCTTTTACCCTTTCTAGTGATTACATTTCTAGCTTCCTACTGGAAGAAAGGAGGGGCAGTTACCCAGCAGCAGGGAATGGTAGAGGGGCCTGGAGCTCTTACTGCTTCTCCAGCAGCACTAACCCAGTCCTCCCTTGCTGCTTTAGAATTTACTTAGCTTTCTACTAAGTCAGAGATCACTCGTTCATCTTCTCTCAAGCTTCCAACGTTTGTTTCTCTTGTCCCTTTTTCTGTTCTCCTGATTCTTGTAGGTTTATTTTTTTAAAGCCTCTTTAATATGCTTTCAGTGGACCTTTTTGAAGAAGCAAAATGCAATGTGTACCTTTAATCTTAACTGCGAAGTTGTCAAGTCTCATCTGAAATGTCACCTCCTCCAGAGGACCTTCCTTTCCTACTGTCATTCCCAGCCTTCATGACTTGGTAGGTCCCTTGTGGGTGTCCATGACTCTTGTATGCCTCTTTCATCCTAAACACTATTCATCTTGGTTGTGATTACTTGCATTCCTGTTTGTCTTTCTTGCTAAACTCCATGCTTTAAAGGGAAAACTGTCACAGCTCTATCTCCAGTGCCTATAGCCACTGTACAGTCAGTAATCATTTCTTGAACGAATGGATTATTTCTAATGTGGAACAGAAAATTCTTTTTTTTTTTTAAGTACTTTTTTTTTTTTTTTGGCGAGAGAAAGAGAGTAAGCAGAGGGAGAGAGGCAGAGAGAGAGAGAGAAGTAGGCTCCCGGATAATCAGGGAGCCTGATGCAGGACTGGATCCCAGGATTCTGTGATCAAAACCTGAGCCAAAGCAGACACTTAACCAACTGAGCCCTGGAAGAAAATTTCTTCCAGGTGCCCTGGAAGAAAATTCTAATGGAAGAGAGGTATTACTGTTTCCTAGCTTATTTGATTTAGGGCTTTAAGACCTGTAGAGCCAAAAGTTGTTCTGAGTTCTATTCTGGTGAATGCATTAGAAGACATAATCTTTTAGAAAATCAGTCCTTATTAGTTTGAATTGCTGAATTACTTGTTTGTCTTATTTGATTGAGTTAATACTCAAGGAAATAAATACACAAGCACCTTTTCCTTCACTAATTCCATATGTAATTTCTTCTTTCAGTTAATGTGCACTAATTATAGTGTGTTCCATACCATAGAATTCTGTGATTTTTTAGAATCTTCTGTCTTTAATATTAAATATTCTTTTGCTTCTTGCCAACTGTACAGCTGTGGAAGTTAAATGTCAACTTTAAAAGGCAATGAATAAGAATGAGTTTGCTCAATGGACCAAAATAATGTGCTTCAACTTATAAAAAGAAAGGCTGTAATCATAATGTAAATTTAAACTTCTAGTTACCTCTTAACAACAACAACAAAAAATCAGAATATAGGAATAGCTTTGTTATTAAGGAGACATTAGTCAGATGCATTTATCTTAATTTTTAGAGAACATCCATTATATTATGATGGCATTTGACAGTCTGTTTCTTTTCTCACAACTCAGCTGATAGCCAGCCCACTGTATTTTGGGCCAGTGTGAAGAAGACACATACCTTTCCTCCTTATACTGGCAGCAAATGTCTCTGGAACATACTAAAAATCAGAACTAGAGTGTTTGGACAACACTTATCACTCCCAACCTTAACTAGAGAAAAGGGCTTTGTGGATAATTCCTTCCATGTATGTCACAGACTGAGAAATTTTTTTTTTTTCTTTTAGAGAGCGAAAGAGAAAGAGTGCAAGTTGTGGGGGAGGGCAAGGAAGAGAGAGAATCCAAAACAGGCTCCATGTCCAGCATGACCCTGAGATCATGATCTGAGCCAAAATCAAGAGTTAGACACTTAACAGACTGAGGCACCCAGGCTCCCTGACTGAGATAAATTTTTAAAAGTTGTGATATAAGGAGCAGTGAGGTTAAGACTAAAATTGGTATCAATGACTCAACTTTAAAAATGAGATTTATATACATTGAGGCTAGATTGAGCTTCTCAAGAACTAGAATTATTGTTTCTCTTGAGAGTTGGTTATATTTCTTTCAGTGAGTTTCCAAAGAATTAACAATGACCAGTGATGGAAGCGGTGAGAGGGAGGCCCAAAGACCTCAGCCATCAACAGTGTTCTTCTGGTCTCAGATGGGGACAGTTGCATGTGTAGGGCATCTCTGACATATATCCCTTTTACTACATGGATAGAGCCATTAGAGGCACAGAAATGTAATGAGAGACACATTTAAGACACATAGGAAATATGGGTAAGAATATGAATCTAATTAGTAAATTAAGAGGCTTTCTTTGCCCTCCTCTCTTGTTCTCAAGAATTCTGAAGCAACTTTCACTTAATTTGGAAGCTCTTTATGGAAAGCAAATTCACTGATTATCAGAAGGCCCTTGGATACATGATTATCTCATACAAAATCATTTTATGATTGCCCATAGGAACAGACAGTCATAGCTGATTCATTCTAAGAAGTAAGGTTTCCACGTATAATATTTGTACTGCATCTGTGACCATTAACCAACCAACTAACCAGAAACCAAAACAACAGAACAAACGAACAAAACAAACAACAACAAAGGCTATATATCAGGCAGATCCAATTTTGTAAATGAGATTTAGTATAAATATAATTTTAAGACCTTATTTCTCAGAAGCCCTTATTTAAATATTGCATATGTAACCATGCATGGTTCTGGGATAATGGCTCACAAGAAAAGCCCGTTTTTCTTTACAGGGAGGAGCCAACTCTAGCATGGAATATAAGCTGGGTGAGAAGCATGCCCATGGGGGCCTGTGTCAGTTCAAGGGCAGCCAAGAAGTCCTGACATCCAACCGGAGGATGAAGTATGAAAGTTAGGCCTCTTACCAGGATAGCCGTAACTTCTGTCTTGTCACTTTGACCAAATTTCATTGTCTCCCAGTGGTAGTGATTAGTGTGTATTGTCAAAATTTTATAATAAATGTTTCTTGTTCCCAGAAGTCATCCAAACGCTTATGTGATTCCCATAACTGGAGGAGAAAGAAATTAATAGTGTTTTCAACCATAGAGTAGCTATTTGGGCTTAGTGTGGTTTTTCAGAAAAAGGCATGGTATGAGAAAATAGGAGACATGGGTTCTACTTCTGGACCTGCACTGAACTGCTATGTGACCTTGTGCTGGCTAATAAGCCTCTCTGGGTTCCAGTTGTTTCCATCTGCAAAATGAGGGGATTGAAGCAAATGATCTGTATAGTCCTTTTCTGCTCTAAAATGTTATGGTTCTTCTAAGGAGAAAGGCATCTGTAGTCACATAAATGGACAAGTTAAATGAGGCCAAAAAGTGTTCAGGCAGTTAAGTTTTCATTGTTGGCATAGAGCACTTACCCATATGTGTGTGGAGTGATTATTTCACAGTAGCCATAGCGAGCTCAGGCGCAGCTTAAACTCTTTCAATTTATTTCTCTCACTGGGGCACTTAACATCTGTAAAACCTTTGGCACTCTAAAGAGGAAAGGGACTGAATATGAATAGTAAAAGGGTTCCCCCCCACCCCCACTTTGTTTTTGTTTTTCCTTTTGTCAAAGTGCAGTGCAAGGCATTCGCTTCCTTTTCTACTCAGGCACTTCTGTGGTGGCCTATCTCTTGGTAAGTTACCACCAGCTGTTGAACATTTTCCCAGAGGGACAAAAAGTTAAAAAAAAAAAAAATGCCCTGTGGTGATGGTGATGAGGATAACAACAAGGAAAAAGTGAAGTGGAGAATGATTTGGTGGATTGATGGCTGACTCAGACCATCCCTGTCTAACTTCATTAGAATAGCCATTCAACGTACAAACTGACATTCAGGTTTATTTTCATAGTCATGTATGCTCAGTGAGGCCCTCAAGGTAAAATTATGAAGATCGCCTTATTCAATTTACTTATTTGGTCTCTAGCCTCCAGAAGTAGTCATCAAGAATTCCTTCCATCTCTGCACATGCGTGCCACAGCTCCCATCAAGAGGCAGAGGTAATTTGCCTGTCTTAGAAATCTGGGCTGGCCTTGTGACTTGCTTTGATCAATAGAATATGGCAGAAGTGATGCTCTGGGACATCTGAGTGCAGATTTTATGAGACTCGTAGTTCCTGCCTTCTGATTTTTGGACTCCAGCCAATAGGCTGTGAGAAGCTCAAGACACATGGAAGAGAGCCATAGCATAGTGTTTGACAGCTCCAACAGAGCTCGCAGATGACAGATAAAACGGCCTGCCAGCCATGAGGAGGAGCTATCTTGGATATTCCAGTCTAGTCGAGTGCCTAGATGACTGTAGCTCTAATAGACATCACATGGAGCAAAAAACCATCCAGCTGAGCCTATCATCCCACAGAATAGTCAGAGATAACAAAGTGGTTGTTATTTTAAGCCAGTAACTTTTACACCACAGCAATAGGTAACTGAAGCAACCTGTATGTCTCTAACTACTGTGATAATATGACTGCTTCTACCATTATTCAGCTTATGGCAGAACCTTTGTCATTGCTAATCCACTGGGGATGGAAGCAGTTCAAACTTTCAGGACTGGTGAGCTAATAAAACAAGTGAGTGGCCAAGATTTTCAAAATGTCAATATTAGGGAATTTCTATTTCATCCGGACATTACCTTTTATTCCATGTACATTAATGATAAGCCTGTATTACTAATATTACTCTTTATGATGTTGGAAGGTTATGTGGTTATCATAATGTCATAATTAAAGTCTTCAGTGGGTCTCAGTAGATAGTAATATACTATGCATCTTTGAGCTAGAGAAGTGGTTTCACGGGAACAAGAACTTTCGAGCGTTACAGAAATCTTTGCTGCCATCTGTATTTAACTTGATTCTGTATTTGGCACTTACACAGTTAAATTGTTATCTTAACATATAAGACTTATATTGTTCATCCAAATGGCTTGCAAAATTTATTAGGACTGAGGAAATTATATTTGTCCCCCATATCTAAATTCATTCTTTTGACATAATAAGTGCCTACTATGAATTAGGATCAATAAAGTGTTCAGAAGGTAGAGATAAAAGACACCCCATTCCTGAAGTAGCTCATTGTCTAATACATGAGACAGAAAAATGACGAGTTAATACTCAAGTAAGGAATACACTTAGCTAAAAGTAACAGAAAACTTAACTAATAGCAACTTGAATAATCAAGGAATTTGGTCAGCTGGCATGAGATATAAGGAGGTTAGGTTAAGATTGGTGTGGCACATACATGATGTCATTAAGGATGTAGGGTCTTTTTGTCTCCTTTCCTTGTAAATTTTGCTAGTAACATTCATCTTCATAGTGTCAAGATGGTTTCTATGCCTCCCCAAATTAATATGTTCTAGAAAGGAAGAAGTGAGAAAATGAAGTAGTAGAGAAAGACAAGAGAGAAGGGAGGTTGAATATAACTCATGATGGGCATGCCTGGTTCACAGAGTAGGAGTTTTCAGGATAGCAGCTAATGTTGGAGAGAGGTGTTTGGGACAAAGCAGGTAGGGCCTGAAAGCTATGTTAAGGAGTTTGGATGTTATCATGAAGGCAAGAGTGAATGGTTTTCAAGTATGGGATAGAAACAATCAGATTTGTGTTTAGAAAGCAGAAGGCAGTTATTAGAGGACTGGAATTGCAGTCAGAAGGCTGGCTGTTGAACTAATCAAGATCAGACATTATAAGGTCCTGATCTTTAGTGATGGTGGTGTGGAGGAAAAGAAGTCTTCATAGTTTAGATATATTAAGAGAGAAGAATAGACATCTACTCAAGGTTGATTCCCAGGCTTCTGGTTTAGGCATCTGGGGGTTAATGGGACCATTCATTGAGGCAATGAAGGGAAGAGCAAGAGCAAATGCCAGGGAGCTGGTGGGGAGTTGAGACTGGAGCCTGAGCAAGGTCACTGACCCCGATCCAATTGTTAATATAAGTGTCCTAACTAGTTCCTCTGCCTCCAGTCTTGTCCCTTTCAATCCATTCACTATCCTGCAGCTTGAATATTTCAATTAAAATGCAAAGAGAACCATCTTCCACTCCTTAATTAGTATCACTGCAGTATTGTTTTTTCTTCTTGTGTTAATGAGCACATAGTACGGTCTGGCACTGAGCCAAGGGTTTTGCTGCCTTATTTAACTCTCCTTCTTTGAGATAGACACTGCGGCTATCTCCATTAAAAAGGGCTCAGAGAGGTAAAGTGACTTCCTAAAATTTCCTTAAGTAGTAAGCATCAGGACTGAGTTTTAAATTCATGTCTGGTCTGTCTGACTGCAGAGCTTGTGTCCTTAATCACTATAACGCATTGTCTTTCATGCTTAGATGTGTAGAGCGCTCCATTTCCTTCAAAGTACTTTCACATGCATTATCTACGATGGACTATTTGTTCTCTCCCAGTAGTAGTCAAGGTCCTATGAGTAGGTATCTTCCTAATTGTATAGACAAGGATATCAAAGCACAGAGATTATCATGGAATCCTATTTCTCATTAATTAATCTCTCTGTCTAGCCTGTAAGTATTTATGGAAGAGATACTGAAGGGGTAATTAAGGTGTAAAGTGTTTAAATGACTTGCTCAAGGCCCCATGACTACTAGGTGGTAAAAGCAGGGACTAAAATCTCTGGGTTTCCAGGTGTGTTCTTGATGGGAAGGGGGAACTGCTTCCAAACTGCTGGGGAACTTAGCAAGGGCTTGGCTTGGATCAGGAATAAAAGCAGATTCAAATTGTCCTCTATTTCATTTATTCTCTCCATTTTTTACCCACTGGCTTCCTCGAGGTTGATTTCTAGGGTGGAGCTAGAGGGTATAATGCTATGTGAAATAAATCGGTCAGAGTAGGACAAATCTGATGTGATTTCATTCATATGTGGAATTTAAGAAACAAAACAAATGATCAACGAAGAAAACAAGAGACAAAAAACCAGACTCTTAAATACAGAGAAAAAACTAGTGGGAACCACAAGGGAGATATGGGGGGATGAGTGAACTTGATAAAGGGGATGAAGTATACATTTATCATGATGACCCCAGACTCATGTATGGAATTGTTCAGTCATCCTATTGTACATGTGAAACGAATCTAACACTGTATGTTAATATCTTTTTAAATGAGGTAGTAAACAAAGGGAAGAAGGTGAGAGACCTCCCCAATAGAAAATCCTTCATAGGGGAGCCGTGGTAGTTACCCCTAAGACTAAGACTCCCCAACACTCCAGCTGTGTAGCAGCTTGGGAGAACAGTGCTCTGAGACTAGAGCAGAAACAGAAGTCTCCAAGAGAAATCCTCTCAAGAAGTAAAATTAATTGAACATACTGAGATGAGAATTACTCAGCTGGGGAAGTTTGAGGGTAAATTAGTGGTACATTAAAAAAAAAAAGTCCTGGCATGTATGTAGCAGATGTGGAAGAATGATCAGATTTTCTGTGTGGCTTTGTTCCATAGGTAGAAGAAGGAGGAATCTCCACTCAATATGAGATGTAAAAAGAATGATGGTTTCTGTTAAGAATGAGACAGAGTTTCCCAGGGACATTGTAAGCTCCCCTTCTCTTACCACACAGAGTCAAGCAGAATCCATAGCCATAGGGGCTCTACCCATCCTAAATGGTGGGTGCTACCTCTCCTGCTGCCAGCAAGGGGACTTATACCAAATTAATCCTCTGCTTTTTTGAGTTTTTGAGTCACTTTCTCAGATTCAGACTCTTAGGTGGGACCAAAGCTGGGTAAGAAAATATCTGCCCCTCCTTCAGACAAAACAGAAAAGAAGCAGTTGACCCTTAAAGTTCTTCCAAGTCTAAGAAACCGTGATTCCATGGGTTTTGGTATATCCTCTTGTCCCAGATTCACACGTGGTACCACAGGGTTTAGTGCAGTTGTAGGCATTTTAACTAATACTATGGCTTTAATAATAACTTCAATATCAGATTTATTTTCCTTTTTCATCTTGCAGAACACCTTTAGTTGTTCTCTAACTTACAACTAGTAAAGTTTGGAGAGGGCCTGTGTGGCAAACTGTAGGTGGTGCTGGGCAAAAGCCAGCTGTCCACCTTCCAAGAGTTCTTACAGCGTGGCATCAGACTGGTAAGTTTACCAGCATCTGGTCTTCAGTTTTACATTTCCAGAAAGACCATTTTATCTGTGCTTCAGAATTTAGCTGACTCATGGAGATTGACTTATGTTCATTCAACTCACAAGAAAAGCCACTATTTTAATTAGTTAATTTATAATGAGAAACAGAATGTTCAAGTACACCAGTCATGGCAGCCTAACAGAAAGAACGAAAGAAGGAAAGGAAGGAAGGAAGAGGAAGACAAACTGTCATCAGAATGTCGTACAGCGTAGAATCAGACCAGGGTGAGTTAGTTGTAAGATTACAGTGATCGGTGGCCTCAGACTCTGATTACTCTTTCACTTATAAGTTAAAAATGCACAATTAAAATTACCTTGAGCCAAAAGGAGAGTTTATTAAAAGAGTTTAAATTACCACATGGAACTCTGGGAAAGTCCTTGGAAGAGCGGAGCTTCGGAGACTACCGGAATGGGGACCAGCATTCTCCCCCTGTTGGCTTCCTTTTCTCAGTCTGAGGCGAGGGACTGACCCTTTCTCCATCATCTATAGTAAGAAATCCCATAGCCGAGCCCTGGTGGAATCTGAACTGGGGGCATATTGCTATTTGGACTTTTCAGCTCTGGGTAGTGACAGAACGCTGAGCAGGGACCTGTGGCACAGGCTTGCTTGGGGTGATTCCGGACAATGAACTAGAGTTATTGTTGGCTGTCATAAGTCGGATTGGAGCACTGACTTTGGTGTCCTGCAGCTCTGCTCCTAGAACCTCCAGAGAGGTCTCTTTATGATCCAGGACACCTCTTTCTTGTGCCTAGAACCCATGGCTCCCTTAGTTTTCTTATCTTGCTTTCTTGAGTTTCTCTGAAGGCCATTTGCCTTCTAATGGACTTATTCTTTCACTATATTCTTTATTTGGCTATAACCTTTAGCTGATATCTAAAAGGAAGATCTATGTTGATTTCCCATAGTTTTATTTTCAAAAGACCATCTTGTTTCAAATTGGATGAAATGTATCACTTAAAGATTTTTGCCCTGTTCTTCAGACTGAAAAGTGGGGGTGGGGAGGAATGATATCAAATGGTTTATAACTGACTAAGTCATCATTCAGTATTGTAAAAGTTTCCATATTGATGAGTCACATTGCATTTTCAAAAAGATCACTGAGTATTTCAACCTTCCACCTTTATTTACTTTGATTTCTTATTGTAAATCTGTATTTTTATTTATTTATATCTAATTTTTTTTATCACTTTATGTGTTTGATTAATTTCTCAGTGCCTACCTTGTATCAGACTTTGTGCTTGGAGGTGATAATAAAGAATGGGAGAAGGGCCTGAGCTTGCATGGAATGGGTTTCTGCTTGCTCTAGGTGCATGGAGAGTTGCTCAATTCCACCTTGCAAATTGGCCTGCCCAAAGTAGCACTCTATTTGACTGATAATTATACTATTTGAGTCATATCTTTGGATGAGAATAGGGTAGAGAAACAAGTTCACTGTCATCTGTTAACACTTAAACATTTTAAGATTATGGACTATTTCCATATAAAATACTCTTCAAACATCCATCTACTTATTACCCAGTTATACTGTAAGTTAATAGTTTTGCCATATTTTAAAATTTTTTTAGAGAAACAATTTATCATGAATTATAGAGTCATCCAACATATCCACCATATTGATGGACATTGGCTTCCAGTTTTTCACTGTTACAAATAAAGCTAGATTGAATAGCCTTATATCTCTCACCTTGAGTATATATGCAAGGATTTCTTAATACTCAAAAATATAATTGCCACTTATTAAGATATATGCACCTTCAGTTTTGCAAGATATTGCCACTCATAGTGTATGAATATGCTCTTACTTTCATATTCTTATATACATTGTAGAGATTTTTAATTTTTACCAAATGGATTTAATACAATGGTACTTTGTGGTTGTTTTACTTTGCATTTCACTACTGAATTTAAGACAATTTTAAGACTGAATTTGTTTTCAAGTGTTTATTAGCCCTTTTATTTTCTTCCACTGTGAGCTATTTATAGCCTTAGGCCATTTTTCTATAGAATATTGTCTTTTATTGATTTCTAAGCATTTTTTACTTATTCTGGATACTAATATTATTTGACTTCATTTTAAAATAAATATCTTCTTGTCTGTGATTTCTCTTGGAACACTGTTTATGCTGTCTTTTGATTAATAGAAATTTTATTTTATTTTATTTTTATTTTTATTTTTTTTTAAGAATTTATTTATTTATGAGAGAGAGAGAGAGCGCTCGAGAGAGCGAGCACAGGCAGACAGAGTGGCAGGCAGAGGCAGAGGGAGAAGCAGGCTCCCCACCGAGCAAGGAGCCTGATGTGGGACTCGACCCCAGGACGCTGGGATCATGACCTGAGCCGAAGGCAGCCGCTTAACCAACTGAGCCACCCAGGCGTCCCTGATTAATAGAAATTTTAAATGACAATTTAATCAAGAGTTATATATAAAATGTCAGATTATGAACCTTTTAGAAATTTACATACACACATGTATGTATGTGGAACATATATTGAGTCTATAAATACATGAGTTATTTTATGTCCTTAAGCAAATTTTATAATTTTTGTCATAAATGTCTTTTAAGTCTTCTTTACATGTATTCATATAGGAACATTAGAGATTTTATTATAGTTATAAATGTGACATTTCTACTTTAATTATACTTTCTAATTTCTTGTTGCTGGTATTTGGGTATGCTATTTTTGTATATTGATCTTGTATCTAACAACCTCCATGATACTTGACTATTGTTATGATTTATAGATTCTCTTGGATTGTTTTAATCCAAGACTATCATCTGTGGAAGATGAACATTTTGTTTCTTCCATCCCAGTTATTACACTTTTTTTCTTGTTTTACTGCATTTTTTCAAATCTCTGATTCATAGAATAGAACCCAGTTCATTGAATAGAAAGACTGTAGGAGGACTTCTGTGACTGTTTGGGAATGTTTCTGGAGAAAGTTTCATCTTTTTAGTTTTGATTCTCATTTACTGTTTTCATCTTACAGTAATGTTGCACTCTCTGTTCACCTTAAGTATGTTGAATTTTCCTGGACTAGCAACAATCAGGTAATTCTAAGGAGGGCCAATGAGACATTTGGGCAGTTTTCTCAATCTCTTAGCTCAAGAGTGCCCTCTACTGTTGAATCACTGCAGTGAACGTTATCTCATTAAAGGCATCTTTTTTTAAAGCGTGGTGATTTAAAGAGTGTACCCTTAATTTCCGAACATGAGTTCTTATTTTTCTTTACCTTGCTGATTGCTTCCCACTTTCCCAGAGGCAGACCTTCCTAAGACTGCCACTGTGGTCTTGAATACTTTCCAGGCTTCTTTCTTGGAAAGCCAATGTTCAGATCTGCTAGTCTCAGACTTGTTCTCAGTATTTCCCCAAGGGGAACGATGCTTCCTTCTTGGGGCTGATGCCTTCTGTGTTCCATCCCCATGATGGACTTACCACCCTCTCCTCTCTTCCATGTAATCCCTATCTGATTTTGCTCCAGAATAGGTTCTAGATCTGGTGGTCCTGATTTTGGATTGTTCTCCCACCTACATGTAAACCGAAATTTGTAGTCTTATACTCTTGGGTGGGTAATTTTGTGATTTCACTGGCTTTTGCTGCTGATCTATATGGTTTTGGGGGGTATATGTAAATATTTGGGGTTAAGGAACCAAAGGATCTAGGATTGTGATCTAGGATAACAATCTTGTCCTGACTGTAGACTTGTCATTTTATCTTTGTGATTCTGTCATTTTTTGACTTATATATTCAATGTGTTGTTAGCTTTATTGACTTGGGATCTTCCTGGTGCTCTGATCAGTAGGTAATGATCTTTATAACTAATAAATTTTGACAGAAAGTCAATTACATGTTATTAATATAAGAACACTAACTTCGTGTTAATATTTTCTGGATGTATCTTTTTTTGATGTATCTTTTTATATGCTTTTACCTTCAAACTTTCTTCGAAAATAATTTTATTCTAGGTTTTAGGTATTCTAGGGTTAGGTATTCTAGGTATAGAAACATAGAGTTGTACTATGTAATACACATTGTTCATTTTAAGTCTGAGAAATGCTTTCACTGATGAGTTTAACCCTTTACTTTCATTGTGATTGCAAAGATATTTATTTTTATTTTTATTATTTTAATTTGTCTTATGAACAGAAATGATTTTCTTTTTTCCTTTAATTCTTCTTTCCTGCCTTTTTTTTTAAAAAAAAGATTTTATTTATTTATTTGAGAGAGAGAGGGAGTAGTCGAGAGAGAGAGAGAGAGAGGGAGAGAGAGCATGAGTGGGGTCCGGGGCAGAGGGAGAAGTGGACTCCCTACTGAGCAGGGAGCCCGACATGGGGCTCCATCCCAGGACCTTGTGATCTTGACCTGAGTGGAAGGCAGACGCTTAGCTGACTGAGCCACTCAGGCACCTCTTTCCTGCTTTTTTAATAGATTGGTCTTTTTTAAAAATTTACTTGCTAGTTTGAAATTTACACTTCTAATTTTTGTTCTTTTAGCTGCCAGTACGCAAACTTAAGTGTGCATGAGCATCACCTAGAAGGCTTGTTAAAACACAGACTGCTGGGCCCTGGATCCCAGTTGTTTGTATTCCTAACAAGCCACACCTCAAAAGCCTAACAGGAACTGATGGTTACCACCAGATAAAATATTAGCACCTGTATCCAATAACCATTCTGAGTTAGACTTTCTCGTTATTTTGGAATTCTTCTACTTGTTGAATTCTCTTTCCCACCAGCAGAGCCATGCATTAAAATGGTTAAATTTCTTTGTGCCCAACATTTTTAGGTGTGCAATTCTCAGAGAAGTTTCTTTGATTGTGTAGTCTCATAATATTTCCAGAAACCGAGTAGGGCTTTTAAAAATTTATTTAATTACTTCTCTTTGAAAGATTTTTCTCCCACCCTGAGTTCCAAACAGAGAAGCTTTCTCGCAAGTTTCTCTGGACAGGTGGCTGGAGTTTCCTTGGTTTCTTTTCTTTCTTTCTTTTTTTTAAGATTTTATTTATTTATTTGACAGACAGAGATCACAAGTAGGCAGAGAGGCAGGCAGAGAGAGAGAGGAGGAAGCAGGCTCTCTGCTGAGCAGAGACCCCCCCCCCCATTCGGGGCTCGATCCCAGGACCTTGAGATCATGACCTGAGCCGAAGGCAGAGGCTCAACCCACTGAGCCACCCAGGGGCCCCTCTTTGGTTTCTTTTATATGAGGGTGCAGACTTTACAGGCTCCTGGCTGTAAGTAGGAGGTTAGCTCTTTGCCTTCTGCAAACCCAAGGCCATGTCTCCAGCCCTTCATATGCAGTTCAAACTCTAGCTTCTAGCCTTGGCACATCATCTTATGGCTTCCTATTCTAGTGAGTATCCTCTTCATTTCTAGCACCTTCGAGTTTCCCTTTGGAGCTAAGTGGTGCTTACAGACTTAGGGGAGGGAGGATGTATTTATTCAGCATTGCTGTTTGTTTAATGGGGTGGAAGTTGGGGAGATATATAATCTCAGTCCACCTGGAGGTCTTCTGTTCTCTTTTTCCGTTGTCATCTGGCAGAGAATGTGGGGTCTAGGGTCAAAAAGTTTTGAGGGGAAGAAAGTAGATGGTAAAGGGAATCCAAAAGTTTGGGATGCACCTGAGCTCAAGGACTTGGGACTATCATTAGTAGAGGAGAGGAATAAGTGGTGTTGAATGGGAAGTGATTGAAGGAAGGGCATCCTGTGGTGGTAGGTAATGGTATAAACAAGGTCTGGGACAGTTGTAGGTTTTAAAATTTTTTGTTAGGGCCAATCTTCCTTAAAATGTTTTTATTTTGTGTGAAGTGTATAGCACTAAACACTTTGACTATCTTTCTTTTTGGAGTCGTTCTTTTCTCAGATATTGACTTGTCCCTCTTAGGTATGCCTTGACAACATACGCTGAGGAATATGCTGCACCGTACAATTATGAGCCACTCGTGAGTATGACATGGCTGGAAAGCCTCATTCTAGTACTTACTTATTTATGTGCTTACAGTGATTCTTCACACCTAGTGTGAATAGTCGGGCTTGGGAAGCAAGGACAAATTGCTGATATTTATGATGTTGTGTATTTATTTAGAGATATTCGCTACTTGTAGGAGTCAATGGAATGTTTTATGGTTATGATTTATTTTTGGAAGTTTATAGATTTCAGGAAGAAAATATTGCAGTGTCCAAAATGTATTAGTTATCTTCTTCTTCATCTTGTTTTATTGTCCTTTTCCCTGACTTCAATTTATCTGGAATAAAAACCTACCTTTCAATTCATTTGTATTGCATCCACGCATAAAAGTAAGTGGTGTAATTTAGCTCTGGGAGATGTGTGTGTTGGTAGCATATGTCCAGTTGATAACTTCATTTTACTTACACTTTAAAAATTAAACATCAGAAACAAAATAAGTCTCCTTCCTCTTAGTCTTGTTATGGAAGTCTTGGCTGGTACAATAGGTAAGAGATTTAACTGTTGAAAAAGAGGAGGAAATAAAGTCATCTTTATTTTCAGAGAATATTACTATCTTCTTAGGAGAACTAAGATATTAAACTGAGAAGTAATTAGTAGTAGAAATAAGACCATTTAATAAGGTATTGAATACAAAATAAGTATATCAAAAACAATATCTTTGCTTCATATCAGTAGTGCTTAGGAAACTATAAAAGAAAAAACCCCCACAAATTACTGTAGCAACACAAATTTTAAATACTTTTGTGAAGAATATTCTCAACCAAATAAAGATCAATAAAGAAGATGTGGTAGTTTGTCTCCAAAGGTGGTGGGCCTTCCACAAGCCACTTCCCTATGACAAAGTGAGTAATGCCCCACCCTTGAATCTGAGCTGCCAGGAAACTGATTTGGAAAGACAGCAGCAGGGATATTATGCCAGATCTAGACTGGACTGAAGAAGACTGCTTCCGAGTCTTGGAGCCCTGAGCCCCCATGTAAGAAATCAAGGCTACACTCCTGGAAGGAGAGGCCATGAAGAGGAGCTCTGATGAGCTTGATTCATGAGTGAGGACGCCATCTTGTATGTCCAGCCTAGTTGAGCCTGAAGTGCAGCTCTACCTGCTCTCTGACTGCAACCCATGAAAGACTCCAAGAAGAAGATAATAATAAATTCTTCTTTGAAGCCATTAAGTTTATTTTAACAAATGTATACCCAAAGATAACTGAGACAGAAGTCTTGACTTCAAGGGAATAACAAGCATTTTAGGAAACTTAAAACTGAATTAATTATGAATTAAGTTCATACATTTAATTATATTAAAAATGGATTTTGCTTTCTATTAGAACTCTAAGACTATAAGAGTTATTTAAAAGGATAAACAGATGAGAATAATTAAAAAGTTTTAAAAACCATGGTAAAATCAGTTTAGGGAAGTATAGGATTCATGACACTATATTTTATGTTGTATTCTTACTTAATTTTTTCTCATCAAAAAAGACCATTCAAACTATAAAGAAAGCAAGTATGATAGCTTATGGATTAATGCCTAATTGGTAAAGAACTTATATATATATATATTGGCAGGAAAACTGATAAGACACTAAGAAAGAGCAAAGGACAATATATAGACAATTTACAAAGCAGGAAATGTAAAACTAGCTAATAAATATAGGGAAAATCCCAATTTACAAATAATAAAAAATGTGAATAAAACAATAAAAAATTTTCTGTTAATAAAATTGACAGTATTTTTAAAAATAATATTTAATGGGTGAGGATGGGATGAAATGGGTACTTTCATCTGTTGCAAGGAAGACTGTAAATTGTTTTAATCTTTCTGGAAAGGAATTTGGCAGTATGAATCAAGACACTATTTGATCTAATAATTTTCCTTCTAAGAAACTTCCTCAGAGAAAGATAACTCAACTAGGAATAAAATTTATATCCAAGGATACTCATCACAGATTTATTTGTAATGGCAAAACTTGGAAAGTACCTAATGTTTTAGTATTAGGAATAGTACTATTAAGTATGTTACAATCGCATGATGAGTTATTTTGTAGCCTTTATAATGTCCATAGATGATTCTTAGTGTCCTGATAAATCTTGAATTAAGGTTAAAAAAATTAAGATGCAAAATAATATGCATATAAAATTTATTATATTAATATAATATGTAAATAGTGTATATGTATAAACTATGTAAAAATATACAGGCGAAAAAAACAAACTGTCAAAATGCTAGTAAAGTTGGCCATCAGGTGGTGAGATTCTAGGTGAGTTCTTCATCTTTACACATTTTAGAATTTTCTAGTGCAACAAGCATGATTGCTTATAATCAGAAAAAACACAAGGAAACATATTATTTTAAAATGCAATTTAGGTCCATTTCCTTACATATATGGGATCTGGCTGCATCTCTAAACAAAAGGTAGTTGCAAAACACATAATTAAAAACCCACAAAATTTTAAAGGACGAATTTCTCCACTGGCATAAAGATAAAGAATGTGAGATGTATTCCCAGGGTGCATAAACTGTTGGCTATTGTGTTATATATTCGTGCATTTAATTTTTTTAGCATTATTTCTAATATTTCTCATGTTGCTTGTTTCCGCACTAATAGCACAGCCCGCCATGGCAATTATTTGGCTTATGTAGAGTTTTGTTCATTCACTTCCAAGTTTCTTGCCAAAGTACTTCATGTTGAGACATGGTTTTTAGCACTGCTCCTAGAGCCCCCGTTCAGTAAATGCCTACCTTGTTGCATTGTTCTAGGACACAAAAACATTTAAACTATAATGACAGCAAATGGTTAAATAATAGTAGAATAGTGACTGAACTCTGGCATAGAAGTTACTGTGTACATAAACAAGTATATGATTCATAAAATACTGACAAAAAAAGAGAGAATATTTTTTTCTTGCTAAGAACTTCACCATGTGGAATTAGCATAAACAGCACACCATTCTCAGGCTACAGACTTTGCAATTATGCAGTTCCTGAAGACATCTTAAAATATTTGGACTTACATTTCAAGTGTTTTGCATGAATTGAAACTATTAATGTTTATATTATTTATATTTATATTATTAACTTTTATATTATATTAAATGATAATATAAGTTGATACTTGCATGAAGTAGGATAGCATTACATGAATTTTAAAGTGAGTACAAGTAATCCCATAGCTCTAGACATGAGTAAGTAAATAACAGAGTATTAGGAAGCTAAGAAATCATTTTTAAGGATAGAAATGGAAGAGAATTGCAAGGTACTTCCTCAGAACTCCACTTCTTAAGTTGGATACTTATAGCTCACCCCAGTTTCAACAAAAGATACCTTCTCTTAAAAGCTTTCCCATCCTTTTCCCAAAGAACCAAAATAGAGGAAAAGTTAGAGGGTACATTAGATGATTGGTGCAAGGCTGGCTGTTTAAAGGGTACATAAGCTTTTAAGGTAAAGGACAAGTGAGCAGAGTTTAAATGATGGAGAGTTGACTGAGTACACTCAGGATGAGTAAGGAAAATACTTAGTTCAGTCAGAGACCAGCAAACTAAGGAAGCTGAAGGGTCAAAGGAATGAGAATGGCAAACAAACAAACAAACTGGAAAACCAAGCGTGGCAATAGTGAAGGGGTGAGAGCTGGAAGAATTGGCAGTAATGAGCAAAGGGATATACTGGAATTTATTGGAATTTCAGGTGTAGAACAATTCTGGGAAATAATAGAGCCCAGGATGTGGGCATGGGACTGAATTGCGATAATGGAATCAAAGCCATTGATTTGAGAGGGTGAAAAAAATGGTAAGCCAGAGTGTTGGCTAGATTCTAAATCTGGCTGTTGGAAATCAGCCTACAGGATAGCAGAAAAGAAAGGTAATGCCAAAGACTGTGTCAAATGACCAAGACCAAATGACTCCTTCCAGTCATGCAGTTGCCATTTGGGTAGATCTAGTTGCTCATTATCAATGTGAAGTACCATTTTGTTTTCCTAAATAGAGCTGCCTATTGAATTATCTTTCCAGATGTATGGGTAGCTTGAGCCCCCAAATGTTCCATATCTTACTTTACTCAGAGACAGAAAACTGAGGAAGTCTTTAATAGAGAACTATGTTTTAAAGTTGGGATGTGGGGTGCCAGGGTGGCTCAGTCAGTCAATCGTCTGCCTTCTGCTCAGGTCATGATCCCAGGTTCCTGGAATTAAGCCCCACGTCAGGATTCGTGCTGAGCAGGGAGTTTGCTTCTCCCTCTCGTCTGCACCCCACCCCTGGCTTGTGCTCTCTGGCCTTCTCTATCTCTTTATCAAATAAATAAATAAATAAAATCTAAAATAAATAAATAAATAAAGTTGGCATGCATTCCAGAGTAACGTTGAGGAATCCCTGCTATGTGGCACAGTAGGTATGAAAAGAGGCTGCATCTGTTTCACATCATTCTCCACAATAGCAGGATAGACCTGTGCTATTACAGGTGCTCAGTGCCCTGGGACAGATAAAATACTGATATTTCTGTGGTGAGCAAAAATTTGCTGTCACCTTGAGTTCCCCAGAACTGAGTAGCCCCAACCCCTTCTCTCTGGACTCCCAAGACCCAGGACTACATATGACTTTCATGGACCCTGAGGACTTGTGCCATCATGGGCTCCTTCCATTAAAAAAATAAAACAATGTATGTTGTATAGCTGCATTGGTATAAAGACAGACACAATCCAAGTTGGATCATATTCACTTTTGGTGGCAGGGGGTGGATTTGAAAGCTTATTAAAGAAATACATTTCTGAGGCCGCTTGTCTTCTTGCCCATTTTTGACTATATTATTGCATTTTATGGCCATGTTATAGGACCCTGTTATTGTTAACCTTCTTGAAATTATTACCAACATACCAAAGGGTGTTATTACATAAAACTAAAGCATACAATACTCTTTTTTTTTCCTTGGGAGTACTTTTGGACTCTTGTACCCTATTTTAAGCAAAACTTTCGTATAATAGCTACCATCGATGGCTGCCCTAAGATTTTTAAGAATATTAAATGGCCAGCAATATTTCCTGGCTTAGCTTTGAGTTTCTACCATTTAATGGAATTAGTTTTTCAAAATGGCATCTGCATTTTTTATTATGGTAAAATATATGTAATATAAAATTTACTATTCAACCCATGTTTAGTGTAGAATTTAATGGCATTAATTACCTTCACTTTGTTACTAGATTCATCTTGAAAATTCTGATTTTAAAAGAAATGAAAACATTTTTGTGAGCCCCCAAAAGTGCTGTGGGCTCTAGGCACTAGGCCTCCTGTGCTTCATGGTTGAGTGGGCCCAGCCTGGACCTTCTGGAAATTTTAATATTTGCCTGACCTCAGGCCTCCAAGGCTTGCCCAGTCTGGATGTACTGATTGATAAATACTTTGAGTATCATCCCAGACCAAAATGCATCTTGGCTAGGAGTCAGAGGTGGACAGCAATCTTTAAGAGCCCTTTATTATTCAGTTAGGCTCATTTACATGCAAGAAAACCCCTAAAGGCTGGAATTGCCTTTAGTTTTCTGCTTCCTGGGAAGGGATGTCTACCATAGCCCTTAAAAAAGAAGAGAAAGAAAAGAATGACTTGCTGAAAACACCCAAAAGCTAATATAGAGAGTGAATCTAGAATAGGTTGGGGATTCTGTAGGAAGCATTAATTCTCTGAACTAAATTAGCTTTGGTTCCCTCTTCTATTTAGAATCCTCTCTTTGTATCTTTGCTCTATTCTATGCTGCCATGATCTTGCAGAATTTCTTTCCAGTATACAGTCCTTTCTTTTTCTGCTTCTCTTTTAAAAACATCATAGCGTGCAAAGTTGTATCGTCTAAATATGCCACATGGAATAATCATATATAAGTTTTTAGTCCAGAATGGAGTGTATTTTTTAAACTAGGTAATGTCCCAGGTTCTCTGATGTGTTTTCATGACTTTTATTTTACTATTTGTCCTGAATCTTAATATATTTACTGTTTAATTTTCTCTTTTTTGTCCTCTTAATGTTCTAACTCAGTATCTACTGAGAAAAGAATAATGGCCATTTGCTGAATATCCTTGGTTTTCTTACTACATTTACTATTGGCTAAAATGAGAAAGTTTTAGATTATCCTACAAATGAGGTAGAGGTGGGAGGTGAATTTGGAGAAGAGGGAAGAGGTCATGTGGTTCTACCTAATATTTTTTGATTGATGGGTTCGCTCATCAATCTCAGGGTTAGCTAACCACAGGAACAGCCCTCTATTACTTGGTTTCAGAAGGAAATGGTGGCCTTCCTCAGTCTCAAATAATGCCTGGGAGATCTCATTGTGTGTTACACGTGTGTGCTGACCTTATACATATACACATAGATTTGATTTTGTACCTTATGGGGAAAACATTTCCAGTTCTGAGTCTTACGGCATTCTGCCAGCATTAAGGGATCACATTTCCTAGGTCTCAGTTTCAATTTTAGGACCTGCTGGCATTTGTTCATATAGCACCACAGGGCTTCACAGCTTTCCCAGGTTGGGATACAAGAGGATTTGCCTTTTTTGGGAGACTATATAGTTGCTAATAGATGAGTGGAAGGAAAGAAGGAAGGAAGGAAAGAAGGGAGGGAGGCAGGAAGGAAAGAAAAGAGGGAGGGAGGGAGGGAGGATCTCTGTGTCAGTATATATATATATATATATATATACACACACACATATATATATACATATACATATATACATATATACACATATATACATATACACATATATATACTTACTTATTTAAATGTATATATATATGTATACGTATACATATATATACACATTTAAATAAGTAAGTAAATAAATAGTTTTCTGTGATTAAAATGATAGGACCAATCAAAATTTGTGCATAAAAAAGAAAAACTGTGTCAGTAGCTAAGGTTTAATTCTATATTGCTTTTTTTTTTTATGTTGGCCGTTACTAAAGTCTGTATGATATTGTTTAAAGTCAGCTTATTTTGTGAGGCGATTATTCATATAAATCTCCATATTTTTTTTAAAGATTTTATTTATTCATTTGACAGACAGAGATCACAAGTAGGCAGAGAGAGGAGGAAGCAGGCTCCCTGCTGAGCAGAGAGCCCGATGCGGGGCTCGATCCCAGGACCTGAGATCGTGACCTGAGCCGAAGGCAGAGGCTTTAACCCGCTGAGCCACCCAGGTGCCCCAAAATCTCCATATTTTTCTTTGTGATGACCTGACTCATTAATGATACAGATATTTATATTTATATCCACAGCCTAACCTTCCTTGTACTTTCCATAGCTATTTTCCTTTAGTTGAATACCCCTGTTGGTTACAAATGTTTTTCCTTTGTAAGATTTTATAGGATAAGAAGACATAGCAGATGTTTCTTAGATACATAAAAAAAATATATCCAGCTAGTAACATGTTTGTTGTTGCTACATTTGCCAGTTACTTTTAGGTTTATAGTGTAATCACTGGGACAAGAAAATACCCAACAGAAATGAAATCATTTTTAAAGTAGTGAGGAAGGTAGGCTCCTGGGTGGCTCAGTCTGTTGGGTGACTGCCTTCGGCTCAGGTCATGATCCTGGAGTTCCAGGATCCAGTCCCACATCCAGCTCCCTGCTGGGCGGGGAGTCTGCTTCTCCCTCTGACTTCTCCCCACTCATGCTCTCTCTCTCTCAAATAAATAACTAAAATTAAAAAAAAAAAAGTAGTGAAGAAGTGAATGTCTGAGATGCCTATCCTCCGTGATCCCAAGAGTTGACAAAGTAGATTTGGCTGTATGGAAATTGTCCTTTTTCTCCCACATCACTCTGCACGTGTATATGAAAGACAACCTCATTAGGGGACAACAGGTCTTCAGTCAAGTGCATATAACAGCGAAAGAATTTTATACATTATGTATACTGAAAATAATGAAACGAAATCTCAGAGTAATCTATGTGTATATTTACTTACTTTTACTCCATCCAATGTGACATTCACATAAATAAGCTCGCTGCCTCAAATACCTTTTTAAGACTAAATGAAGTACCCCAAATGAGCATACTTACAGGCATGCTAGGGAAGAATGGTCTTTGCTGTATGAATGCCAGGTGGCTAATAGCTATCTGTAATGGTGGACACAAGGTTAGTTCACAGTGACTGATTTGGCTGGGAAATATAACACATTATGCATTTTTATGGATGATCTAGATGAAGGAATTGAGACTGTGCTTCCAAATTATCATATAATATTAAATTAGGCAGAGTTACTAATGTTCCAGAAAGCAGGCTCAAAACTGAAAATGACCTTGAAAAACAAAACTGTAAAAAATAAAAGATTCCAAAGAAATAAGATGAAATCAAATAAGACTTAAGTATCACCAAAGCTGAGTGAGGACTGAGTACACAGTTGACTAAGAAACAGTCATGTCATTTGATCCCAAAGAAAGTAGGGGAGATAATGGTGCTCAGAGTAAGACTATAGCACTTGGGGGCAATGAGGGTGGGGGTGGAGAGCAGATGGGGAACTAAGAACAGGATACCTGCCTCTTAAAGATATGCTGATACGTTTTATTGATACAGGTGGTAAATCCATATGCTCTTTGTCCTTCATAATGACAGAAGGTCAAGTGCCCCACCCCCCCTCACCAAGAGGACCCTCCGGTAACATCCTGACCATGCCTGTCCATGATTTGTTTAAAAGAAGAAGGAAGAGAGAGAGAGAAGGAAGAAAGCTTTCTTAACCTTAAGGCAGATTTCCCCCGTAGTGATTCTCTGGCTGCATCTTCGGTGCTTCCTGTTTGTACAGAGACTGTTTGCCCTCAGCATATCTTTCTCTGACACACTTTTCCCATCTTTTGTCAGGATGTTTCATTCGACTTCCTCTGTTTGCCTGAAACAGCACCGTTTGTGTTTTGTTGGGTCTTGTCCTCTCTGACGTTTCTCTGGAGGCGCTTGTTGGCTGCCATTGCCTCCTCCCCTCCCTTGACCTTCAGAATCTCTGACATTGCCCTTCATACCTCTCCTCTCTCCTTCATGGCCTTTAACGGACCCACCCTTGAGTGTCCACAAGACTTGGGATCCAGAACTCTGTGCTTTTCATTTTATGCAATCTCAGAGAATTCATCTACTCCCCTGGCTCCTCAACTATCACCTTTTGGGGGTAATGTAGTTCATAGGATTTCAGACCCACAGGAAAGTTGCAGGAATAGCACAGGGAGCTCCCGTATAATCTTTAACCAGAGTCACCAGTGGTTTACCATTTGAGAGTAGGCTGGAGACATTGGGCCCCTTTGCCTATAAATAGTTCAGTGTGTATTTCGTAAGAACAAGAACACATAGCTATGGTAATATGTTCAACCTCGGGAATAATTGATGCAGTATAATTATGTAATTCACAGTTTGTATTCAGGTGGTATTTGTGGCCCCAGTACTGTTCCTTAGAGTTGTTTTTCCCCAGCCAGTGATGACTACTGTATGTAGGGCACTGGCCTCACCCCCCGCCATCAATCCTGTAGCACCACCTTTCAAATATTTTGTGCTGATGTCATCTCACATTAAAAATGTCTAAAATGTGACTCATCATCTCTCTCCTATAACGAATTTCCCCCATCTCCATGTCTTTCTCATTCCTTTAGTGGTTTTCGAACTCTCCCGGTCATCCAGACTTGAAGCTCTGGATCATCTTTGCTTCTTTGTCTTCAGTTGGCCTGCTAGGTCCTCTAAGTTCTTCCTGTGAAATGTCTCTTCCAGTCTGGCTCTGTGTAAGCCATTGTGCACTGATACCCCACCATTCTGCACCTCAGACAGATTTCTCCTGTGATCCTCATCTACCTGAGGGGCTCAGAAAAACTCGTAGTGATTATCCTATCTTAAATAAATGCTGTCAACACTCAGGGTCTGTGTAACACCAGAATAGTGAACCAGCCAGCAACAACGTGTGGTGCTTCACATACCTGCTTCTAAACATTTCTTCCCAGTCCCACTGAATAAATGTTGAACAGACAGGTAAATAGTATGTTAGGGTGTGGGAGTACAACAATTGTCTGCAGCTCACATATGCAGAGGCAAAGTATCTAACTGCTAACTGGCCACCAGTGAAGAAGACACTAACCCTTCAGTTCACTTATAGCTTAGTCTGATTCCATAATTCAGATAGTTCCAATAGGAGGTGTTCAATCTCCCTTTAAAAAACTCTCACTTTTTTTTTTTAAGATTTTATTTATTTATTTGAGAGAGAGGCAGTGAGAGAGCATGAGCGAGGAGAAGGTCAGAGGGAGAAGCAGACTCCCCGTGGAGCTGGGAGCCTGATGCGGGACTCGATCCCGGGTCTCCGGGATCATGACCTGAGCCGAAGGCAGTCGTCCAACCAACTGAGCCACCCAGGCATCCCAAACTCTCACTTTCTCAGAGGCCTCCCATCCTTTGTTTGCAGAAAAGAACTAACAGTAGAATTGAGCCTGTTACCTGTTAAAAAGCCTGCTTGCAAGGTTGGCCCTTGGCTGGCACCTAGAAACTTGACTTTTGGGATTAGAATTCCCGGTGAGAATGAGAGAGGCTCATTGCACCTAAACCGTTTGTGCAAACAATATGTTTCATGTTGAACTTGTGGGGATCTGGAATCCTGGTATTGTAAGGCAACGAAGGTCTCTGTGACCAACCCGCAAGAAAAACCATGGCCACTGAGGCTCTAATGAGCTTCCCCAGGAAACAACACTTCACAATTCTTTGGGGGGGAAATTATGTGCATCCTGTGTGACTTACCAGGAGAGGACTCTTGGAAGTTTGCACCTGGTTTCCTCTGGGCTTCGGCCCATGTGCCTTTCCCCTTCGCTGATTTTGCTTTGTATCCATTTGCTGCAGTAAATCATAGCCACAAATACAACTATATTTTGAATTCTGTGAGCCCTCCTAGCAGAATCATTGAATCTAGCAGTAATCTTGAGAAGCCCCAGCACACCCTACTTTTCTCCATGTGGCAGATTGTTATTTTCCTCAAATGGGTGCAGCATGGGTAGTCATCCTACATGATCTTGCAATGCAATTTTGACACTCTTCCCACTGAGAGGCTGAGTCTTTATCACCTCGACTAGAGCTGGGTATACCGTGACTACAGTAGAAGTGATGCTATGTGACCTTGGAGGCCAGGTGATAAAAAGCAGTGTAGCTTCTCCCTGGTTCTTTCTGTGCCATTGTCATTCTCAGAACCCAGTCACCATGATGTGAGAAAATCCAAACAGGCCCATGGAGAGGACCTGTGTAGTTGTTCCAGTCAACAGCCCAGCTGAGGTCCCAGCAGACAGCCAATATCAACCACCAACTGGGCTGAATGATGTTTCTAACCCCAGCCTTCAAGTCACTCCTGGCTTTCAAGTCTTCTCCTCTGAAGCCTCGGACAACGTGGAGCAGAGGGATGCTGCCTTATACCTCTTCCAAATTCCTGACCCAAAGAGACTAGAAATGGGTATTGTTTGGTACTGCTTTCTGTGGGTTGACCTGTTACACAGCAGTAGTAACTATGAGTCTAAGACGGGGTCCAAGTATATGGAGAAGGGGAAGTGACGTAGCATCCTGATGCCAGAGGGCAAGAGTAGGATTTTGGTGTCAGCTGTTGTTTGCCTCTTCTGGTCTCTGGGATGATGTCCCTAGTTCACCTGGCTGCTCTTTTCCTTGCTGGCATTAGTGGCTATGGTCTGTGGATGTTGAACTGTTCTGTTTCCCCCCTCTTTCTCTCTGGGCTAGGTTGGAGCCCAGCTGGCTTGCTTGGGATAACTCAGTCTCATTTCCACTCCCATTGGTATTGTAGACCCCACAGAAGACTTTTGTGACTCCCATCAGCCCCAGCTCCTGTGTTTAACTTTGCAGCTTCTATTAGTAATCACCTTGCAGACTTGCCACAGGATGCCAGAAGGGACTCAGAGTCTCCCTCTGCCTGAGCATGCTTTTCCACCAGCCTGAGTGTGGTTGTTCTCCAGGCAAATGAAAGGGCAGCTTGAGATGCTCAGTTTCGAGTTCTCAAGAGGGATGGCAGACATTTGTATGCCTTTCTGCCATTACTCTCATTTATCTCATGCATTTCTCTCTATCCAGGTTAGAGGGACTCTTCCTGATTTAAAGTCTTGGAAAGGGAAAATTGGGAGATATGTTGGCTCTTTCTGACAACCTGCTTTTCCCTTTTCCCTTATTTTCTGATTCCTACAATTCCCCATACTCTTCCCTGTTTTCTTACTATCCATTCCAACTTTTGGTTAAGCCTTAATGCAAAGGATATTTTCCCCACATATTGAGAGAACTCTGTGGTCTGAGGTCTTCCAGGTTTGCACATTGATATTCTAAAGTCCTCAAGTCTGTGAGTTGGATCACAAAGGCTATTATCATGCTGAAAAATCCTATTTTGCATGTTAGAAGCTGATATTACTTTGCTTTTAGGTTGCCATTTTTTTCTGAAACCAACTGTGATCTCACCTTGGGCAAATGGATGGTTGCACGCAGAAAGGGCAAAACTATTTATCATTTGGAGATGATTACCTCCTGTATACTTGGTTTGAGTGACACACCAAATTACTTGTTTGTTCAAGACTCGCAACATCTCAATTTGGCCTTGGGTCTCAGCTGCAGTCAAATATTATGGTCCTTCAAGGCGAAATCTTGGTGCAGCTTTTTTCTATCTTGTGCCTTTTGTATTAAACTTTGAAAAACGTACTTGCTCTGCCTCCGTAAAATAATTATACCTTCTAATAGTTCCTAGTAGTTTGTTATCCTATTTTGTTTGTTCATCTGTTCCATATTTGCATCCTTCTAATTCCTGATCATATGTTTAGTCACAAATTCATTGCTTGCCTTTACTCCTACTATATAAATGTGTCTTACTTCCTAGTTCTGACCCATTTTTTTACTCTGATTCTCAGTACCTCAGTATTCCAACATTGCAGATTATTCAGGTACATATTAGGATACTTTTAGCAGGTTGTACAAAACCCAGCTCAAGTCAGGCCAGACAATAAAAGTAGTTTATTGGTTTACATTTTTTTTTTAAGTCAGATTTCAGGAAAGGAGTGATACAGCAATGTCATCATGCTTCTTACTGACTCTCAAATCTGCCTTTTATGGGGTTGATTTCATTCTAAACTGATTGGAGGGAGGGCTGCCAGTAGTAGTCTGGGCTAGATGCTTCCTCATTTATGTCCAATAATGGAAAAAGAGTTTCTTTCCTCCAAATCACTGAGCAAAAGTCTTAGGCTTTACTTTGGGCAAACTCAAAACATATGCTAAACACTGGATCAGTCACTATCATTGAAAAAGGAGTGAGATGATTGTGATTGTCATAGGTTAGATTCTGCCCCTACATTTTGGAGTGGGATCAGTTACCCAAATTGCATGGCCATCACGCAATGTGAAATGGGAGAAGTAGATTCAGGGTGAGCTGGAGTCATGTTTTAAAGTTTGCATGAGCTGATTATGCTCACGTCTTCCCAACTCAGTGTTCACTGACCTTGCTTTGGTAATTCAGTCATCCATAGCAGGAGTATTTACACCATATAAATTGTCAAATATCATGAGTAAAGTTTTGTGGGATTTTTTTGGTAGGGAGCTGGCTCACCAATGCACCTCTGACAATGGGAGGGACTTAATTCCATATATGTTAATAGGAAACAGTTTCTTAACTTGTTTTCCTAACTTTAGGATTGCTTACCTCTACTGTCCACTTTTAAAAAATGATAGCTTTACTAAGATAATTCACATGCCATAAAATTCACCCTTTTAAAGTGTACAATTCAGTGATTTTTGTATATCCAAAGAGTCATAAATCATCAGCACAATCAATTTGACAACATTTTCATCACCCCTAAAAGGAAACCCCATGTGTATTAATCAAGTTTCTCTACAGAGAGAAGCCATCTATATATTTGGAGAGAGAGACAGATTTATTATAAGGAATTGACTAATGCAGTAAGGAGGCTGAGAAGTCTCACAGTCTGCTGTCTGCAGGCTGGAAACCCAGGAGAGCTGGTGGTATAATCAGTCCCAGTCTGAAGGCCTGAGAACCACGAGTACCAAGAGCAGGATAAGATTTATGTCTGAGCTCAAGCAATCAGGCAGGAAGGGACTGAGTTCTTATTTCCTCTGCCTTTTTCCTCCATTAAGGCCCTCAACGGATTGGAGGTTGCCCACTTACCTACACTGGGGACAGCCAACTGCTTTACTGAGTCCACAGATTCAAATGCTGATTTCATCTAGAAACACCCTCACAGGCACAATTCAGAAATAATGTTTAGCCAAATGTTGGGATGACCCGTGATCTAGTGAAGCTGACACATAAAATTGGCCACTGCACCCATTAACAGTCTCTCCTTATTCTCCTCTTCCCCCCTAGTCCCTTGCAAAGTTACTTTCTATCTCTGTGGACTTGCCTATTTTGGACATTCTGTAGAAGGAATCATGCAATGTGTATTCTTTTGGTTTAGTTTCTTTCACTTAGCCTATTTTCGTGTTCACCTGTGCTACAGCATCTGTCAGTATTTTATTATTTTATTCTTTGTATTGCCAAATAATATTTCACTGTGTGGATAGACCACATTTCGTTTATCCACACCAGATGATGACTTGTGAATTCTTATTCTAATTGTAATTATAGTTCTGGAATCTGGTCCTTTCTACCTTTAGTCGTCAGTACCTTCTTGCTGCCAGAATCCTTTTTTTAAAAAACATCATGTTTAAGCTTGTCACTCACCTGATCAAAATAAATCATCCTGTCTGCTTAGGAGATGCTAGAGGAACACATCAACCCTGCATTTGAAGCTCCCTTCTGTTTGACAGAAGCTGGCCTAGCAATGAGCAGATCCTGCTCCCTGTGAGCAGGCGGGTTTGGCCAGTAATGCCCAGGTCTCATTGAAAGGGCCTCTACTGGACCAAAACCAACATACAAGCCCCAAAGAAATTAGACCCTGGCTATGAAAAACAAAAGCCCAAACTAAATAGAAAGAAACGTGGATGTAATGTAGTTTTACGATTTTGTCATTTGTATTTCTTTTCATTTCTTACTTATTGAGGATTTCATGGAGGGATAATGAATCTTAAAATTAGATAGATAGTTTGAAGTCCTGGCTGAGTTGCTTAATATTGAAATTCTTTAAATCCTTTTTCTCTGAGATTTTAAGCAAGTTATCTTTTCTCATATGTAAAGTGGGAGCAATAATTCCTATGTCAGAGTTCTGCCATCGATTAAAAGATATAAACACTCAACCACCATGCCCAACCCATAATAGACAGTAAATCCATTGACCCTATAATTGTTATGGTTGAATATATGGTTAAAATTTTCAATTATTTTCAATAAGGCCAATCTAAGATTAGAATCTATTTTGGTGTTCTTTCATTGTTTTATAGTTCTAGTGATTTAATTTTAATATTGTGTTAGTGCTTTAAAATTTAGTACCAATTTGAAGCAGAAATTGGATAATCAGTTCAAGGGCTTTATGTTCCTTGTCTACCATTACCCTTGATGTAATTTGAGAGAATCAATATTTCCTTTGGGAAATGGTCAATGAGAGTGTCTTGTTTTATCAAAACAGAAGCTTCTATGAAGTGCTTTAAGGATAAATACCTTAAACATGATGCTGGGTTATCAGCATTTCTTGGAAGAATGAATCTTTAAGTTTGGCATTTACAACTTGATAGCAACTACTAAAGATACAACCCAAGATATTACTCTTTGGAATGATTATAATTTATATTAATTTTAAAAAGTTATTGAATGGTAGTTAAATTATAATTGTTTTGGTCTTATATAGGTGATCATAAAATTTAAGTTGTTCTTTGGGCCAGTATTGTTTACAAAGTTTTACATGTATAACAATTTATCTTTTTAGTTTTATAAATAAAACAACCATGAATTAGAGGCTTCTTTCAGAATTAAAGTATTTATAAATGTAGTAGCTATTTTTTCATTGAGACACTTGTAATTTCAGATATTAAGTTAATTGTGTGAAAATTAAACATGGATCATAATAAAACTAACATGTTGAAGATAAGCTTTTAGAAATCACTCATTTTTACATATTTTGGTCATTCAATATTATTTCTCTTTCTCCCCCTACCCAATAGGATTATCCTTGTCAAGATGATTATTCAATAGTCCACAGAAAATGCCGTTCTCAGTTCACCGATCTTGATGGTTCCAAAAGATTTGGCATCAACACTTGGCATGACGAGAGTGGGATTTATGCTAATTCATGTGTAAAACGAAAATTCTACCCATTAACTGTTGGTCCTATTATCCCTTTTTTAAAATAATCTATGGAATCATATTCTCTAACTAATGAAAGGATAATGGAAACAACAGTTGATTTTTCTATCCTAATAAATGCAATGGAAGTGTTACTGTAGTAGGTTCCTTTAAAAACAAAATCTTATCTATTCTAGGCCAGCATATTGTATATCCTTTTCATTAGCTGCTCTGGTATTTTCCAAAGTTTAGTATGTATACCACCGAGGGTGTACAACACAATTCTTGGTGGTACTTGGTGGAATTTTCTTTTATTTATAGACTCTGTGTTTATTTCCAATTTTATTAGGAAAAAGTACATAAAGCTAGGACAATCTAGCTTATAATCGCTGAGGATATGGCTAATTAAAAAAACAGCTACCTTAAGTTCCATTTTTAAGTGAATAAAAATATAGGTGGTGCTCAGATTTGACATGAAACCCAAATGACTGAAGTTTGGGCAGTCCTGGCCCTTTGGCAATGTTGGGAGGTGGGGTGGGAGAGATGTAGTGGAGTGGGGAATGTGCCTATTGTAGACTATGATTTACCTGTAGTAGCCAACTGCAGTGTGGAGTATTTATTCAGCATAGTGTTTTTCCTTACTTATGATAATAAGGAGAGATGGAGGCAGAATCTTAGTGAAACATTAGGGTTTGATGGGAAAATCCATCGTCTGGTGTTAGATTTAGAAGAAATCTGAGCAGTAGTTTGGACTCACCCTGCATGTTACAGATGAGCAAACAGAAACCGGCAGAGGTTTAAGTAGGTTTTCCTCTTACATAAATAGCAGACTCCAGATGATTTTGAAGTGTATTTGACCTTTTATTTCCTTTTTTTTTTTTTTAAAGATTTATTGGTTTATTTGAGGGTGACAGGATGGGGCAGAGGGAGAGGGAGAGAAAATCCTAAGCAGACTCCATGTTCTTGCAGGGCTCGATCCCATGACCCTGGGATTATGACCTCAGTCAAAACCAAGAGTTAGATGGTCAACTAGCTGAGCCATCCAGGTGCCCCAGACCTCTCATTTCCTTTGAGGATGGGTTTAATTATTTGGTCAGCCTAGGCTTCGATTTACTCTCCCTTTTTTTCTTTAAAAACTAAGTTCATGAAATAGCATTTCATGATAAATGCTAATTTAGCATTGCCTCCAACTCCAGCAAAATATGGTAAAGACCATAAGTCTTATAAGTGAAGAAATGGTAATTAATAAAGATAATGTGGATATACCAGGTAAGCATTCACCAGCAGAGTTTGACTATAATTTCTTGCTGCTTTAAATTTTGTGTCTGCACACACATACACACACAAACTATATATCCATATGTATGTATATTACATATAATGTTAGTTCTTTTTCTTATTTTTAATTGAGGTATGGTTGACATACAGTGTTATATTAATTTCAGGTGGGTGGGATGCCTGGGTGGCTCAGTGGGTTAAGCCTCTGCCTTTGGCTCAGGTCATGATCCCACAGTCCTGGGATCAAGCCCCACATCAGGCTCTCTGCTCAGGAGGGAGCCTGATTCTCCCCCTCCCTCTACCTGCCACTCTGCTTACTTGTGCTGTCTCTCCTTATCTGTCAAATAAATAAATAAAATCTTTTAAAAAATTAATTTTGGGTGTGCAAAAAGTTATCTGACAATTATAAACATTATGATATGCTCACCATGATGAGTGTAGTTACCATCTGTCACAATAAAGAGTTTACTACAATAATTTGCTGTCTTCCCTATGTTGTACTTGTTATTCACATAACTTATTTATTTTATAGCTAGAAGTTTGTACCTCTTAATCTCCTTCAGCTACTTCACCTACTCTCCATGATTTCCCTCCCCTCTGGCAACCACCAGTTTGTTCTCTGTATGTATGAGTCTTTTTCTGTCTGTTTGTTCATTTGCTTTGTTTTTTTTTAGTTTCCACATATAAGTAAAATCATATAGTACTTGCCTTTGTCTGACTTATTTCACTTAGTATAATGCCCACTAGGTCCATCCATGTTGTTATGAATGACAAGATTTCATTCTTTTTTTATGGCTGAGTAATATTCATTTTACATGCACGTGGTGTGTGTGTGTGTGTGTGTGTGTGTGCCACATCTTCTTTATTCTTCTATCATTGGACGCTTTGTTTGCTTCCATATCTTGGCTGTTATCAATAATACTGCAATGAACATAAGAGTGCATATATCTTGTTGAATTGGTGTTTTCATTTTCTTTAGGTAGATACCCAGAATTAGGATTACTGGATTAAATAGTATTTCTAGTATTTTAATTTTTTTTCCTAGTATTTTAATTTTTTGAAGATACTCCATATTCTTTTCCATAGTAGCTGCACTAATTTCCATTACTACCAATAGAACACAAGGGTTCCCCTTTCTCTACATCCTCACCAACACTTGCTATTTCTTAACTTTTTGTTACTAGCCATTCTCACCAGTGTAAGGTAATATCTCATTGTGGTTTTGCTTTACATTTCCTTGATGATTAATGATGTTGAGTGTCTTTCCATGTTTCTGTTGGCCATCTGTGTGTCTTCTCTGGAAAAATGTGTATTCAGCTCCTCTGCCCATCTTTCAATCAAATTTGTTTCTTATGTTGAGTTGTATAAAGTCTTTATATAATTTGGATACTAACCCTTTATTGGATATATCATTTGCAAATATCTTCTTTTATTCACTAGGTTGCCTTTTTGTTTTGTTGATGATTTCACTGTGCAAAAGGTTTTTTAGTTTGATGTAGTCCCAAATGTTTGTTTTTGCTTTTGTTCCCCTGAACTGAGGAGCTAGATCCAGAAAAATATTACCAAGGCTGATATCCAAGAGTTTATATATGCCTATATTTTGTTTTAGCAGTTTTATGATTTCAGTTCTTACGTGTAGGTCCTTAATCCATTTTGAGTTTATCCTTGTGTATGGTGTGAGAAAGTGACCCAGTTTCATTCTTTTGTATTATAATGTTAATTCTTTATATATTGTCTATTCTAGTGGATACCTACCTAGAATTACCTTTCCTTCCACAAACTGTAAATTCAAATTTTATCACCTCTAACACTTATTAGGGTGTACAGTATACCCTATACAGCTGTTTGAAGCATGCAAATCTAAATACCAGGTTACTCATCATTTGAATTTTTTTGTAAGGAAAAAGTCTTAATGGCCATATCATTACCTTTGAACAATGCCTGGTACATAGAAAATAAAACTAAATTAATCTGCTTTAGCAGAAATTCTATATTGCAGTGACTAACACAACACTTTGCATAAGTGAGCTGAATGTGCCATGAAGGGATCAACTTAGGAATCCACTTTGGTCTGGTTTAGAAGGAGAATGAAATAAGGCATTGTATTTAAACTAGTCCAGTAAAATGGCGCATGGAAATAAAGATTACAGCAGAGATTCGGCCCACTCCGGGGGTACTCAGTTGCCATCTATTAGTGAATGAATGAGTGTTGGATTGAATGAACTCTCTAATATTACTCTGAAACCCAGACTTTTAAGTGTAAGTATTTTGTATTGTTTTGGATTTCTTTAGGATAACTTTTTCAGTGGTTCCTCTTGTCATTATCAAAGACTATCTCGAACAAGAAAAATTAGAACTTTGATTTGATCATTGGAGAGAGTCTTCTTTCGGAAGTAATCATGCAGCCTTCTGTTGGGGTCCACGTATGTTCTTTATGGGATTTCACGTGAGACATCAAAATAACCCTATCTCTTGTGTGTTTATAAAGTTGATATTTTGTATATTTATAACTATATCTATCTACAGATTCGTTCCATGTTTTTCTTTTGGCCCTCGTGAACTGTTTTGTCAGAAGTGTTGGTGTGAGCCCACTGTGGCGGACTGTTGCTGGGGGAATGGGACATTGGTTGGGCAGATCCGAAGTACATTTATCACAGTGGTGGTTCTTGAGTTAAATTTGCCCTACAGATCGGTTTTCTTTGGCCTTCACAATGTTTGTTTCATTAATTAATCATAGAGAACAACTGCGGGCTGCTAGAGGGGACGTGGGGTTGGATGGGCTAAATGGGTGATGGGCATAAGGAGGGTGCTTGTTGGGATGAGCACTGAGGTTTGTATGTATGTATATAAGATTCGTTTAGGATGAATCACTAAATTCTACCCCTGAAACCAATACTACACTGTATGTTAACTAACTTGAATTTAAATACAATTATTTAAAATAAAAATAATAAAAGAAATTGAACCAAATTTTATAAATTAGGACATTTTACTTAAATATCTGGATCATCATTTTGCTGCAGTTCTTACCTCGTATATGTCACTCATTTTTGGAGGCCTTGTGACCCTTCCCCTAAGGAGAGGTGAGACAAACATGAATTAATCAATTGTATGCTAGAGGAGAATGGGTGGTGGAAAAGTGGCTGCTTCTTGGTGACTAAGATTAGGATAGTGAAGGTGGAGGCAGAACCCTGGTAGCAGAGACATAGCGAATCGGGTTGAGTTCACGTAGGAGTCAAGATCCTAGGTATGTGAAGAAGAAGATAGAGATGGGGAGTGGGCCAGGGGCTTCACTCGATGTACAGAGAAACCTCAGACCCACTGGACTATACTAGAAATTCATCTGGCGATGGAGGAAGTAACCATACCTGACCCAACCCCAGGAAAATGGAGCTGGAAGATGAAGATAAGCAGGGCCTGTCCAGCTTACTGGTTTATTTACAAAGGGAAGCATTGGATACCAGTGTTCCAGAAACATAGAGAGAGTCCAGTTCCACTAAGACCCTAGGCAAGAATGGTAAAATCCTTCTTATGGGAAAAAGAGTATAGGTGGTAGGCTGGGAGAGATCTCACAAGTGCCTAGCACTGCCTCCATCAAGAATAGAGCAAGGAACATTCCCCTAAAGCTGTGCTGACCAACAGCCTACTTTATTTCAGTGACAGTGGCAGGGCGATTGCCAGTAGCTGGAAGCCCACTCCCAAATGGCAGAGACGGGGCAAACCTGGGGCAACTATTGTATATCGAAGTGAAAAACTCAAAATCTAATGCAATAAATTAGTGTTCCTAATTAAGATCATAAAATTTTTAACAGCTTTATTGAGATAAGATTCTGACACTATTAACTTCACCCTCTTAGAATACATGATTCAGTGCTTTTTAGTGTTTTCAGAGTTGTGCTATCATCACCACAATCAATTTTAGGACATTTTCATCGCACCTAAAAGAAATTCCGTATCCATTAGCTGTCATTCCCCATTCCTTTCCATTACCTGTCATTCCCCATTCCCTTCCAATCTCTCAGTCCCGAGTAACCACTAATCTACTTTCTTTCTCTATAGACTAGTCTATTCTGGATGTTTTAGATAACTGGAATCATACACTGTGTGGTCTTTTGTGCCTGGTTTCTTTCACTTACCATGATGTTTTCAAGCTTCATCCACATTGAATGAGGTGATAGTACTTCATTCTTTTTTTGGCTGAATAATATCCCACTATAGTATAGATACACCACAATTTTTCCATTCATCAGTTGATAGACATTGGGTTATTCCCACCTTTTAGCTATTATGAATAATGGTTCTATGAATATGCATGCATGAGTTTTGGGGTGAATGTATGTTTTCATTTCTCATGGATATATACCTAGGAGTAGAACTGCTGGGTCATTTGGTAACTCTGTGTTTAACTTTTGAGGAACTGCCCAATTGTTTTCTAAAGTAGCTTCACCATTTTACATTTTTATTAGCAATGCATGAGAGTTCCAATTTCTCCATATCCTTGACAACATCTGTTATTTTCCATTGTTTTGATTATAGCCATCCTAGTGGGTGTGAAGTGATGTCTCGCTGTGGTTTTCATTTGTATTTCCCTAATGACCAATCCTGTTGAACATCCTTCCATGTGCTTATTGGCTATTTGTATATCTTCTTTAAAGAATTTTTCCATTTTTAGTTGGGTTATTTATCTTTCAAGATCATAACCTCTTATATCTTGATTTCTAAAAAAAATTGGGACACTTAATCTACCAAAAAAAAAAAAAGATTTTTGTTCTGGACTTGAGAAGAAGCCTGGAAAATTTCATTTAGAATCAAATGTTGGAATTTCTGTTACAAAGTGACAATATTTGAAAGTGAAGAAAATCCTGGAAAATTTTGGAGGCAGGTACTGTCGTGAAAACTTAGAATGCACACGTGTGTGTTTCATGATCTTTTCAATAATGTTGAGATAGTAAATCAAAGTAATAATGAGTTTATTCATGAAATACTGGGAAAATGTGTTCTTTAATTTTCCTCCATAGTTCTACTTTTCAACTACCAGGATAGTAACTTTAAACTTGTTATCTAGAAATCAAGCTCATCTCATTTTCCAACACTCTTCCCTCATACTAGAACTACCCCTTTAAGCATCAGATCTTAACCTATTGTGTTCATGAGCACCTTCGACAATCTAATGAAATCTAGACATTTTACTCTGGAAAAGTTACAAATATTTCTATGAAGAGAACAACACTGGAAACATTCGAATATCACTGAGTAATGACATTTTCCTTCTCTTGGATGACAATGAAATAAACTGTGAATATTTAGCAAGTTAATATTAAGGTCTTTGGGGCGCCTGGGTGGCTCAGTTGTTAAGCGTCTGCCTTCAGCTCAGGTCATGATTCCAGGGTCCTGGGATCAAGCCCTGCATCAGGCTCCCTGCTCAGTGGGAAGCCTGCTTCTCCCTCTGCCCACTCCCCCTGCTTATGTTCTCTCTCTCTCCGTCAAATAAATCTTTAAAAAAATATTAAGGTCTTTGTGCTCATTTCTAGAAGACAAAGTATACATGTACATACACACAATGTATTTATATAGGGCAATCAAAAAACAATATGTAATTTTATCAATTAGCTTTTTTTAAAAGATTTTATTTATTTGTCAGACAAGAGAGAGCGCAAGCAGGGGGATCAGTAGGCAGAGGGAGAGGCAGGTTCCCCGCTGAGCAAGGAGCCCAGTGTGGGACTCGATCCCAGAACCCTGTGATCATTACGTGAGCCGAAGGCAGACGCTTAATTGACTGAGCCACCCAGGCCTCCCTACCACTTAGCTTTTGCTAACTACCTGAAAACATACTGACTTAAAACAATAAGTGTTGTTTCTCATTGTCCTGTGGTCTGCTGGGTGGTTTCTCTAGTCTGTGCTGCATCTATTGGGGCTAGATGGTCTGGGTTGGGCTCACTTACCTGGTTGGCACTTGGTGAAAAGTCAGCTGGAGGTCAGGGTGCCCTTGCTGCAAATTGTTCATCATGTGGCAGAATAGGCTGGGTTTGTTCACAAGGTTGTAGCAAGGTTCCTAAGAGCAGCAAGTGGAGGAGCCTTTGTGCACAAGGGCTTTGCAAACATCTGCTGTGTCATATTTACTAAAGGCCAGTCGGAGCAAGTCCTAGGGCCAGCCAAGTTGTAGGTGGGCTCGACCAAAGAGTGTGGATGGAAGGATGGGATAGTTTGTGTCCATGTTTACAGTCTACCACAGGACTGTTGCACGCTTATGAGAAGTCCTTTTTTTGTACAGAAATTATGCCTCTTCCTGTGTAGTATTTGTTAGTGAAAACAGAGAGACCTTTTCCATTTGTCTTAAATTGGTAACATAATTTGGTTCTTTATTTTTTATTTTTTATCACTTCAGGCCCTTGCTCTGTCATTGGCCATCCTCATAGAGCCTAGTTACAGGTTGGGATAATTCCTCTGCACCCACTCCTGAAATACAGTGAAACCTCCCCTCAGGGATCCTGGATAGCTGAGAATTTTGAAATCCCTTCTTTGTTAGAGAGCTGGAAATAGTACAAGTAAAGAATAAAAGAATGAGAAAAATAATCTGTTGACTTCTGTCACATGCTGTCCTAGAACTATATCATTACAGTTAAAGGATCGAGGCAGCTGGCACATTGTAGGATCATACCATCCACTTCAAAGGCTGCATACCTTTTCAGTTTTACAGATATCCTGAAGTCAAGTCACCCAGGGTTGGAAATTAGAGAAGGCAACAGTTACATGGGTGAGGAGCCTGACCTCAGTTTTCTAGAGATTAAGGTCAAGGGCCAGTGTATAGAATTTCTAGGCCTAGGGTCAGCTAACAGAGCTGAGAACCAACATGTGCCAGTGCTTTTAGTATTTTTTGAAATTCCATCATCACAACAACTTAATGGATATTGTATATGTGTTTGTGCTGGCACATTTGTGTGTGTGTGTGTGTGTGTGTGTGTGTGATTATTATTACTTCTCTTTGGCATTTGAGCCTCCAGTTGGTGAAGTGACTATTGGAATTAGAATCAAAAGCTCTAAAAAATAAGCCCAGAAATTTCTATATATCCTCACTGTTCTTTTTTTTTTTTTTTTTTTTTTTTTTTTTTTTTTTTTTTTTTTTTTTTTAAGATTTGATTTCATTTATTTGAGAGAATGAGAGCCGGAGAAGATGTGAGCAGGGGGCAGTGGCAGAGGGAGAGGGAGAAGCCGATTCCTACTGAGCAGAAAGCCAGATGCAGGACTCAATCCCAGGACCTTGGGAGTGACCTGAGCCAAAGGCAGACACTTAACCAACTGAGCCACCAGGTGTCCCTACATATCCTCACTGCTAAAACAAGTATAATTCAACTCTTAGTGATTAGGGAGATACCATTCGTTTAGCCTGTGACTTTTCAGTGTCCCACATTGTGCGCACTTTGCCAAGTGGTCACACAATCCATATCCCACCGAGTCTCCCAACAGAAAGTAAGCTCTGTACTTCTCCTGCAGCCCGATCACTTTCTGCCTGATATATATATACGCGAAAGCCTTGTTTTCCCATGTTATTTTTGGCTATTGTTTTTATGAACCAGAGCTGAAGTATGAAAGATGTAAGCACGCTGTGGATCCAAAGTGGCTCAAAACATAAAATTTGACCTTTTTCACTGTTTTGAGAAATACCCTCCATCCCCAGTAGAATAGCACCTAATTCTCTCCCCAAGTATGGAATTAATTGCTTCCAGTATGTCACTTAACGACATTCACCTGATTGTCTTATGGCCATTCCACAGGAGTTCTTGGAGAGCAGGGATCATTTCTCCTCATCTGGGGCCACCTAAAACACCATGTCTAAAACACAGTGGGTATTCAAGAAATGCTGAAGGAATTAGCGTGAAGATCTCTGTCATAGTCATATGTTGTTATGAGTGAGTGTATGGGTAATTGATAATTGCAGTCCATAGACTCAGAATGACTTTGGCTGAAAAGATGTGATAATTAGCATGTTTGTATATAAGGAGCTTCAGTGGTAGTCTTTGGGAAATGGGAAGAGTTGGCAAAGTTGGCCTATGAATATTTTGTGTACAGTATGGCAAGACAGTTTGCCAGAGCTGCCGTGATCCGACTGAAATCATCCTTACCTTAAGTGATGCTTGCTTGCAAGCCAGAGCACCGATCAGAGCAAATAGTGCTCCTGTCCCAGGTCAAAGTTGAACGCTACAGCGTGATTATTGGCAGCCGGTGAGCTCAAGGGCGGAGAAGATGGTGCAAAAGAAGGGCTTAGAGGCAAATTTTTTTTTTTTTTAATTTTTTTTTTTTTTTTTTTGGTCAGAGAGGGAGAGAGAGCGAGCGAGCACAGGCAAACAGAATGGCAGGCAGAGGCAGAGGGAGAAGCAGGCTCCCCGCCAAGCAAGGAGCCCGATGTGGGACTCGATCCCAGGACGCTGGGATCATGACCTGAGCCGAAGGCAGCTGCTTAACCAACTGAGCCACCCAGGCGTCCCTAGAGGCAAATTCTTTTGAGGAAATGCTGCACTCACAATAAAGCAGTGCATACTGCCTTTCTCGGGTCCACGGCCATTGTACACATTTGGTTACTTAAAGCTTAGCTGCCTGTGGAAGCTCTAAACTTGGAGAATGATGGTGCCGCGTTGGATGTTTGAGACTAAATATTTAAATTGGTTTAATTCGGGGTGTCAGGGTGGCTCAGTTAAGTAGGTACTCTGTAGGGCTGCAGTTAATGATAGGTACCAATTCCCATCTTCCAGGCAAAACAGTTATTTCAAAATTCATACTCTCTTTATGAAAGCTTCATTTGTGTTAACAATACCCAGATCTTAGAAAATATAGAAGCTGGCCAAATAGTGAAATTTGTAACAGCAAAAATATGCAGTCTGCAGTGTCAGTGTATAGCAAATGGAAGGAAAAGATATATTTACAGAAAAAATGATGATAATTCAACTCTGAAGATTCTAGGAAAAGGTGGGTCATTCTGTTCTCCTGAGTTTGTTAATACTAATGAGCAATCTTAAAACTAACATCTGAAATCTCAAAAGCATTGCCAGTCTACAAATTTCATTTCCTAGATCTTTATTCCTCCTGAGTGCTTTCTGGAGATCGTCCAGGGCACTGTCTAAAGAAAAATAGATTACTTATATTGGAAGAGAAGCATTAAAGCAGCCCAAAAGTTGGGAGGAAGAGGGTCTGGTCTCTCATAGGTGCTTGTAAGTGCTCTCGTCTGGACTGGGCCATGTCAGTTGTCCACCTCAGCCCTTAATCCCACTATTCTTTCAAACCACCACTGCCTTCTGAAGCAGGACCCTGGGAGTCTGCTCATTTGTCTGCACCTTCTGCCCATCCACTCCTTCCTATCTGGCTTCTGCATTCATCTGTGCTTGACATAATGCCTTGGGTATACCCAGAGTGTGATGAAGTCCCCAGATACTGGTTAGGAACTTAAAACAGTTGTTGTAGTGGTTAATGTTATGTGTCAGCTAGGCTGGGCCATGTTACCAGATATTTATCAAACATCATTCTGCATGTGTTCTGTGGGGATGTTTTTGAATGAGATTTATATTTAAATTGGTGGATTCATAATGTGGGTGAGCCTCGCCCAGTCAGTTGAAGGCCTACATAGAGCAAAAATGTTGGTCTATCCCTGGGAAGAAGGGATATTTTGGTAGACTTCCTTCACACTTCAGGTGCAGCATTAGCTCTTCCCTGGGTCTCCACCCTGCAGATTTTGGACTGAAATTCACTATTCATGTATCTGTCTAGACATACACACACACGCGCGCGCGCACACACACACACACACTTGAATGGTTCTGTTTTTCTGAAGACCCCGACTGATATAATAGCGCATAAAATGCCTTTGGAGGGGATCAGCGGGTGGGCATAGCAGTTATAAAAGCATTTTTTAAAGAGTATAATGACCTAGGTTAGATTGGCTGCAGATTATGAAATATTTAGGTCAGGCTGGGTTTCACTGCACTCTTTTCTCTCCTACCTGGGAAAGCTTTTTCAGAATGCAATTAGACTGATGTTATTATAGGCATACATTAGTTCACATACTTTTGCCTGCCAGAAACAAAATTCTTAAACTGCTTTAAATACGAGGCACATTGATGACCTCACATAACAGGAGTAGGGCAGGCCCCTGGTTGGCCATCATGCAGGCTCTGCACTAACCTTGCCTCTGCCTTCCTCAGACTGGCTGCACTGTGGTTGAAGCTGTTCTAGCTGTCACGTCCAGACGTGAAAATGTCCAGAGGAAAAAGAATGATTGTCTCTTCTTGAGTACATTTCTCAGGAGTTGAGAAAACTTCCCCCAAATTCTCCATCATGTAGTCTCAGTGGCCAGAAGTGGGTCACGTGTACATTCCTCAAACCCAGCAAGGGGAATGCCGCGTTTGGTTTAGACAAACCAGTATCTCCTCCTGAGCTGCATGCAGACGGGGTTAGCTTCCTCTGGATCCTGTTGCTTGGTTACACGAGGCAAACAGGGTCCTGTCAGGAAAACAGAAGGAGGGAAACAGATGTTGGGCAGGTAGCCAACAAAGCCCATTCAAGGGGTCACCTGGACCTTGACTGTCCCATTTCTTTTCATACACATAGATGCTGTCTTGGTACTCTGCCAAAGAAAAAATTCATTTCTTAAAAAAAAAAATCAAACCACATTGAGAAAATTGTTTTTAACTTTATTCAGTTCGTGAGGCATGAAGGTGAATTCTGTTCTACAGTGTGTGTGTGACAGTATACTTGACAATCTTCATTCAGTGTCCCTGCTATCCCATCTCTTCCTCTTCCTCCTTTCCTGTCTCCTTCCTTTCACCCAAACCCTCACAAGACTTCTCTCCCCTTTTCTATTTCAGGAATTAAACTCATACTCCCATGTGGGGATGGGCTGCCTACTACTATTGATTTGAGGAGCTGGAAGCCCAGTCTCCACCCTGAGATTTATCAAAGTACTCATTGCTGAGTACTCACCAATTGCTGAGAAAATAAACTGTCTTCAAATCATTACATACAGAAAAGTCTTTTTTTTTTTTTTCAGAAAAGTTTTTAAACTATTTTCTTTGAAAATGTAAATCTTTTGCAAACCTGGTATTTTAACTAATATTAGTAAAAGGCTACTTGTGACCCATCTCATGAGGGATTGTCATGGATCAAAGTTTTAATCAATAATAATCAATAACCTCAGCCCTGACCTCTCTCCTGACTCTCATTTATACTGCTCATTTCTGCCTGACAATAAAGGAGCCTCACTCTGTTCAGAATGAAATAGTCCTCCATTACACACTTGCCTCTCCTGTTTCCTGGTCCTGTTAACAGCACCATCATCCTGCCAACACTCATTTTAAATTTCTTTCTCCCTTGCTCTTCAGATTAATCAGCTCTTCCTAAAACTGGTCTGGGAGTATTGGTGTTGCTTGAAGCAAGTGTTACAAACAACAACCACACACTGAGAAACACACATAAATACAGAGAACAAATTGGTGATTGCCTGAGGGCAGGGGCGGGGAGGTAGGTGAAGTAGGGGAAGGGGACTAAGGTACAAAATCCCATTATAAAATAAGTAAGTCACGAGGGGTGTGTTGAGTGGCTCCATTGGTTCAGCATCCAGTTCTTGGTTTCAGCTCAGGTAATGATCTCAGAGTCATGAGAATAAGTCCCGAATGGGGGTTCTGCACTCAGAGCAAAGTCTGTTTGAGATTCTCCCTCTCCTTCTGCCCTTCCCCCCACTTGCATTTTCTCTCTTTCTAAATAAATGAATAAATAAATAAAATCTTTAACAAATAAGTCATGAAGATGAAAAGTACAGCATAGGGTATATAGTGAATAACACTGTAATATCGTATGGTGACTACACTTAGCCTGATGAGCATTGAGTGATGTATAGAATTGTCAAATCACCGTGTTGTACACCTGAAACATATAACATTGTATGTCAATTGTAAGAAAAAATAAAGAGGAATGTACTCTGTACTCAGATGTCTTCGGGGAATACCATATCCCTATCTTAGATCATTATAATGCACATTCAAATATTAAAGACCCTGCAAAATTCTGTAGAACAGAAGGCAGTTAAGCCCTTTTTAATCTGGCAGTTCCTAGAATTATTTCATCACAAAATCATTTTTTGCAGGCAGTATTAGTATTTCACAGAAAACAGAAAGGAATACATTGATCTAAGCAATTTTTATTTCTTTATTTTTTTTAAAGATTTTATTTATTTGAGAGAGAGAAATCACAAGTAGCCAGAGAGGCAGGCAGAGACAGAGGGGGGAAGCAGGCTCCCTGCTTAGCAGAGAGCCTGACATGGGGCTCCATCCCAGGACCCTGAGACCATGACCTGAGCTGAAGGCAGTGGCTTAACCCACTGAGCCACCCAGGTGCCCCGATCTAAGCAATTTTTAAATAAAGAAGAGGAACAAAATTAATACTTATTTAGTATTTAGTAAGTACCAGATACTTCATATAGGTGAATTAGATCTTCTCTTAAATCCCAATGCTAATAATAAGGAAAAAAAGCCCAAGTACTTCTTTTAGTGAACAGACTTAGACAGAAATCCAACTTCATGATGAAATAAAGTATAGATGTACCTTAAGTGTTATGGTAATTGACATGTACATGTTCTACATTTTCTCCCTCATTTTTAAAAAAGATATTTATTTGAGGAGAGTAGGAGCATGGGGAGGGAGAGAAGCAGACTCCCCACTGAGCAGGGAGTCTGACCTGGGGTTCCATCCCAGGACCCTGGGATCAGGACCTGAGCAGAAGATAGATGCTTAGCCAACAAAGCCACCCAGGCACCCCTCCCTCATTTTTCTCAACAGAGGGTGCTGGCTAATAATTCCTTTGTTGGTTTATAACCCTCCCAGGAGCTTCCCTGGTGTAATCTGAAACCAGCCCAAAAAGGCAGAGGGCAGAGAGGGGAGGGTGAGACCAAAGAAAGAGGCAGGCCACTCCCGTTTGGTAGGTGACAGTTTTATTAACAGCAAAGGGAACTTACATACAGGCTTGTCTTGGGTGGCAGCAAGACTAACGGATCCCCACGCCCACCCCCAGATCTTACAGATGTATAAAGAGACCCTAACTGGGCTCAGTCACATATACCAGGCAGTGTTCTCAACACCACATCACCATCTCAAGGGTCTGTCCTTGGAGCGGCCTCTGGGACCAGGAAAGGCAAGCCGAACCCACACTCCGAGTGCCTGAGTCCAGTTAGCGGGTCAATGAGCAGTCACATCTTTTGATGACATTCTCCCACTTCCTGCTTTATAGTCTCAAAACTACTTATGCCACATTTCACCCATTTTCATTAAATACTAATAGAACGTGTGGTTTGTGGTTTCAACAGTCATTTTAACTAAGGTGGAATTAAGGTTCTAATTCTTTTATTCTATATACCACCAGACTAAGGACTTAATGAGTCTTTTTACCTTAACACTTAATGCATTGAATTCATATAGGTGCCTAATAAGTGTTCATTTATGAGAATGTAAGATTCTATAGATGCTTAGCCTATCCTCAAGAAAAATTTGCATTTAAAGAAACCTAAGTTTATATAAATGAGAAAAATCCCCAAGGAGGAAAACAAATTGAAAGTGATAATCTGGAGCAAATTTGCAGTGTTTGGGAGAGGAGAAATTCAAGTTGTAAGTGTGGAGAGATGAAGAATGGTTGAATGGTAGAGTATTTTTCAATATTATATGTTTTAATGCATTTAATTCACATTTTTATTAAAACTTTGTAAAAACTCCCAGTAGATTGAATTCAGGTAGTATACTGATAAGATAGTTGATATGATACTGGCAAAGAATTGATTGGCCTTTTTTTTTGAAATGAGACCTAAGAGTTGGCCATAGAAAAGTCCTTAGTCATGACTTAAAAAAACAAACTGCACCAGGTACACAGCAGCTTTTTAAAAATTGAAGTACATCAAGCAAAGAAGTATTTCTAAAATGCTCGAGCAAATATAGGAATCAGAAAATGCTTTTCTTCTGTTTAAGCCAGCTGAAGAAAAGAAAATAGGAAAATCATAAAGTAAAGAGCATTTCTTTTCAGGATGCCTTTTTCTCGTAAGTAGTTTAAAGTCCAGTGGAGTGTGCTAAAAGCTCTTTCATAATACAGGAAAATAGAAAAAGAAGCTCTTGGCATTTCTGATTTTATTGAATAACTGCAAAAACAGTGGCTTTGAAAGAGAAGAAAAAAACTCAAGGAAATGGGTAGTTGAGTGGCATGATAAAATGCTAAAAAAAAAAAACAAATGAAATGGGTATGGAGGCAAATGTAATGCCTCTCACTTCAGAGAAATCAGGCAGAGAAAATTATCTCAAGAGATTGCCAAACAGATGGCATGCTAAAGAAACTTGGATCTCTCCGAAGATAGGTTTGTTTCCATTGAAGCCCTGGTGTAGGGGAGTGAGGTTTTTTGAGGAGAGGATCAGGGTATTGTCTTAGCTCTCAAATGCAGCTAACGTGAAGAGGAGGTGGTGATTATTCATGGAAAAATATTATCAATGATGAAAATTATAAACATTTCTAGATTTTTAGGACTAAGCAGTAGAAAATGTGCATTTGAAAAAAAAAAAAAAACAAACGTACATTTGCTACTTAACTTGAGGGGATATTTAATAAGAGTATGATACTAGGACTCCCTGGAGTAATGGTTGATTCTTAGATGTAGCAGGGAATACACAAGATAAGTCTGGAGCATTTTGAAGGTCCAGAAAGTAAGGAAGTGTTGAACACACACACACAAATACACACAGTGATAAAGATATGTCAAAGGGACACAGGAGTCAACAGAAAGAGCTCCAAATGGTCATAGCTGGAACATAATTTAAGCAACAAAATAAATAAAATTGTATAACCCAAAGTATTAAATAAATAAGTAAGAATAGAGAAATCTCCCTCACAGAAGAATACCAAAAACCTTTATGTAGATATTCTACCCTTTGAGGTCACAAGCATAATTTCCAATTTGTTAAGTGTGGGCTGCACGTAGTGACTTTCTTCCAAATATATGGAAATGGGGAATAGGAGTAATTGTGGTGAAGAATCATGATAAACACTACCTCAGCCAGACCATTGTCAACATCAGTAGTGATAAGTGCTGTTGATAGAATGTGTGCTAAATTGATGTGAAGAAAATGGCACTTGGCCTCTGTGGTCTTCCTCTAAAACCCCATAACTCTAGTCTAACTATCAGAAAGCAACAGATAAATCCCAATCTGACCAATATTCATCAAAACTTTCAAGGTCATCACAAATAAGAAAAGCCTGAGAAACTGGGAACGAAGGACAGATGATTACTAACTGTCATGTGACATTGTGCATGGGATCCTGGAACAGAAAAAAAAGGACATTAGGTTAAAAACTAAAGAGGTCTGAATGAAGTATGGACTTTAGTTAACAAGAATATATCCACATTGCTTAATTGTGACAAATGTACCATACTAGTGCTAGTAATAGTGGAAACTGAGTGAGGTGTATATGAGAACTCTTTGTACTATCTTGACAACTTTTCTATAAATCTAAAACTATTCTAAAATGAACTTTTTATTTAAACATTTAAGAAAGTATTTGTGATGAATGCTGGCACCTGAAGATGTTGGCTGAGAAATTATTACAGGGATGTGGTATTTGATATTTGATAGTGATTCCCTTGTGATGTTAAACTTGTTTTTCCCTAAGTTTATTTGCTAGGATGAAATATCTTATTTTTTTAAATGGTTAAAACATTTCTATACTAAATCAGCAAAACTAGTTCTAGGGATACCCAGGTGGCTCAGTCAGTTGAGTGACTCTTAATTTCAGCTCAGGTCCTGATCTCATGGGTTGTGGGATTGAGCCCTGCATTGGGCTCCATGCTCAGCAAGGTACCTGCTTGATATTCTCTCCCTCCTCCTGCCCCTCCCCCTACTGGTACTCCCTTTCCCCCTCTCTCTCCCTAAAATAAGTAAATAAACATTTAAAAACTAGTTCCAAAAAATATGGTAGGAAGAAAGAGAGAGAGAGGAAGAAAGAAAGAAAGAAAGGGAAAGAAAAGGTATTTGGGTCCACCAATACAAAAAAAAGTACTATGTAATTTTATCTATAAAAAGTTCAAAATACATAGGGCTCCTGGGTGGCTCAGTTGGTTAAGCATCCGACTCTTGGTTTCTGCTCAGGTCATGTCTCATGGTGTTGAGATCTAGCCCCCATTGGGCTCCACACTCAGTGCAGAGTCTGCTTAAGATTCTCTCCCTCTCCCACTGCCCCTCCCCCCCACTCACACTCTCTCTTGCAAATAAATAAATAAAATATTTAAAACAAAGGAAAGTTCAAAGTATATAATTAGGGGAAAATTCATCTAAAATGTCAGAAGTTGAAATAGTGATTATCTTTGGGGTATGACTGAAAGGATCATGAGGGCTACTTCAGGGAGCAGATGTTCCTTTGTTTAAAGTAGGTAGTAGTTACGATACCATATTTATATTGTGAAAATTCACTGGGTTATAAGTGTTGTATATTTATTTTCAATATGTATATTTCAAATAAAATATTAAAACAGTTGAACTTGAGAAGTTTGCCAACTTGTTTTTGACATCTATTTAAATGGAACTGAAAATGGTTCCTGAATTTTAAACAGTTTTCAGAGTGTAAGACCTAATAGTGTTGTGTTGTTGTTAGAAATGTATGTTGTCTACTTACTTATTTACTTATTCCACATATATTTGTTAAACACCTAGGACTGTCTTACCTCTAAAACAATAGATTATATGAGAAGTAAACCTATAACAGTAATGTGTTATGATAATTGCTATAATGGATAGGTGTACAAATGTAATGGGATTCTAGAGATGTTCTTTCATGTATCAGAGGAAGTCAGAGATGGCTTCACAATAGGAAGGGTGAGTTGGTAAATGATGAAAAAGTACACATTTACCTAAAAGGAAGTGGGTGTCATTTCATGGAACAAGGTGAGATAAGGAGAGAATTCTAGATGGACATGAGACTAGGGAAAAGTCACAGAGGCAGGATGAATTTTGGAAAATTTCCATAGTTTGGGAGAATGACAGGAAGTGTCAGCAGCAAAGCATTACTGCCTGAATGTTTGGATCCTTCTAAAATTAGTAAAAATTTAAACCTTAACCCCCAATGTATGGTATTAGCAGGTGTAGCCTTTGGGAGGTGATTAGGTTTAAGTGAGATCATGATGATGGAGTCCTTTTGATGCAATTAGTACCCTATGAAGAAGAGACCGAAGAGCTTGCTTTCTCTTTCTACCCTCACCCTGTGAAGACCATAATGAAATGGCTGCCTGGAAGCCAGGAAGAGTGCTCTCAGATGCTGAATCTACCTACACCTTGATCCTGGATTTCTAGCCTCCAGAACTGTGAGAAATACATGTTTGTCGTTTAAGCCACCCAGTCTGGTATTTTGTTAGGGTATCCAGAACTAAGACCCTGAAGCAACAGAAGAAGATGGGAGTCAGATCATTAAAGGCCATGTATGTCATGCAGAAGAAAAGATTTTATCCAAGAGGTGATGAACTTTAAGTTCATCACCTCTTGGAGTAATATGACAAGTGAGTAATATAACAAGAAATAAAATTAGGAAGATAACTCAAGGGCAGTATTAAGGAATGCTTGGAGGGCAATAGCTGGAAAGACTAGTAAAGAAGTTACCACAAGAGAGATGACTTCAGTGTGAACAGAGAGCAATGGACAGAGAAGTTGAAAATTTAGAGTTGGCACGTCTTAGTGAATAATTAGATGGGGGCAGGGGACAGGTGGGAGTCCAAGATGACATCAGTAGTACCACTAATGAGGATAGAGAACATTAAAGGGAAAGTGAGAATGTAGAGAAAAATGAGTTCTGTCTGAGATATGCTGAACTTGGGACATCCAGGTACAGATATCTAGTGGGTCGTTGGGTATAATGGGAATGGGGCCCAGAAGAACAGTTTGAAGTTATATGTATATGACTACATATAGTTAGTAATTGAAAATAAAGGCAGTCCAAGTTCACTTACAAAGAGTAAGTAAATAAGCACATCGTCCCAGATAAGGGTGTGTAGTTAGGAGTTGAGCTGTTGGAGAGACTCTAAAGTGCTCCACCAGGCATGGGTCCAGACTCTTTAAGAAGGAAAGTGTCAGGTATAGGTGTATGGAGGGGCCAGGAGACTGGAGATCTTACGAAGTGAAATTGTGGGATTTGGAGTAATGAAGGGATGAGAACATGGGGAAGATGTGAGTTTGTGGTAGGAGAGCACATTACTAGAGTTTAAAATTTTCAGGGTGGGTAGTTCTGAGGTATGAGTAAAATGTAAGTTCCATGAGAGCAGGAGAATTTCACCTCTGTATCCCCAGTAGATAGGGCAGACTATGGCTTGTGATGGGTGCTAAAATAAATGTTTGTTGAACAAATGAACAGAGCATTACTGAAGTAGAATTGGATGAGATCAAGGAAGACTGTTGAAATTCATAGAAACTGTGAAGAGATGTCTTTGATTTGTGTTTAAGAGTTTGTGTCTCATACCTTCCCTTGTAGCAAGCAGATTAATAGATATGGTTGGGAGGTTTCTATTTCCTGGGATATGGTCATACTCTGAAAAGATCTTTATTAGTTCTTGTTTTAGAGAAAATGAATTGCTGTAATGTATGAATGTCTGTATCATATTTAAGTCAACACATTCTATTTTGTGGATTTTAGCAGAGCACCATTTAAAAATGTTTGATATAGAATAATTAATATCACCTATGTGATTAGTTAAATTAAGTTTTAGTTAAATGTTTGATATGGAATAATTAATATCACCTATGAGATTAGTTAAATATTTAACTTGAATACCTGAAGCTTTTAGATCTCTTTTAGTTTATAAGAGTACAAAGGCTAGAAGAGCAAGCTAAATGTCATAATGAGGAGATAAACAGACATATCTGGAAGATAGGACACTGTAGGATTATTGGCCCAGTTTATTCAACAAGTCAGTGAGATTTAAAATAAAATTTAAAAAAAGAGAGGAGTCCATCAGATTGAAGAGGGAGTCTGGAGTGGATTATTGTTTAGACTGAGCAGTTGTAAAAGCATTTTATGATAAGCGTATTGGACTATGGACTGGACATGAGAAAAATAAAGGGTTATCAATGTGGAAATGTGTGACTCATTAAGTGAATAAAGTGAAATCTAAAGAAAGCATCTTGTGCAATATGATTTAGTTAGGTAAAAATTTCATCAATGTTTATAAATGTTAAGAAAAGATCTGGAAGGATCTATAATAAGCTCTTTTTTTTAATTGTTCATCTATCAATTCATTTTTTTTTAAATTTTTATTTTTTTATAAACAATTTTTTATCCCCAGGGGTACATGTCTGTGAATCGCCAGGTTTACACACTTCACAGCACTAACCATAGCACATACCCTCCCCAATGTCCTTTACCCCACCCACCTTTCCCGACCCCCTCCCCCCAGCAACCCTCGGTTTGTTTTGTGAGATTAAGAGTCACTTATGGTTTGTCTCCCTCCCAATCCCATCTTGTTTCTTTTCTTCTTTTTCTGCCCCCCTAGTCCCC
>PISX010008613.1:0-80816 GCA_004024625.1 Mellivora capensis
CCAGAGGATTTCTTGTATTTGCATTACTGACTAAGGTAGTTCATTGTGTCAGCATTGTCTGGTGCATGGGTTCCTGTAATGCAGTTCCAGAACCTTTTTTTTAAAAAAATATTTTATTTATTTATTTGACAGACAGAGATCACAAGTAGGTAGAGAGGCAGACAGAGGGATGGGGTAGGGGGAAGCAGGCTCCCCGCTGAGCAGAGAGCCCGATGCAGGGCTCTATCCCAGGACCCTGAGATCATGACCTGAGCCAAGGCAGAGGCTTAACCCACTGAGCCACCCAGGCACCCGCAGTTCCAGAAACTTTTGAGAACAGTGATAAACCTCTGCCTTCTCCCTTTCATTTATGTTATTTTATGAATGATCTTGATGAATGAATTTGCACATTTGAATTAGGGAAGGCTTAAAGAGGATCATTGTAGAATACGACGTTCATTGAAATCTCTTAGGGCATTTTTGCCTTAATCTAGGACAGGGTTTTTCTTTCTTTCTTCCTTTTTTTTCTTTAAAGACAGGGTTTTTCAGCCTCGGCCCTGTTGACATTTGGGCTGGATGTTTCTTTGCCATGGGGGAGCTGTCTTGTGCATTGCAGGATGTTTAGCTCTTTCCATGGTCTCTACTCACAAGATACCTGTAGTAACCCCCAGTCATGATAATAAAAAATGTGTCTAGACATTGCCCAGTTACACTTGGATGAGAACCTCTGACCAGGACAGTCTAGTGCCAAGGTGGATTACTAAAGGCAAGCAGTTTAATGATCAGTTACATCGAAAGGAGAGACAACTTGGAATTGTAGGTATGTTTGGTGTATTTATAAGTGACTGTTCCTTGTAGCTGTGTGAGAATTTGTTTGTTTGATCCTCGGCTAACACGGGGTCTTATAGTGCTCATCACCCCATCTTTTTTTAAATCTGTGCTTTTCATTCATCCACCTTTAGGGAAGGTAGCATAGGAAACCAGCTTAGAAAATCATCTGGTTTTCTGTTGATTTCCTTTTTTTTCTTTTTCTTTCTTAGGTTCTTCTGTGACCATGAGAGGGAGAAATAAAGAATGATCCATGATTTTTAAACACTTGTCTTGAGGATATAGTCATGTTGGAAGGTCTTGTAGCCTGGGTTCTCAATACCTATCTGGGAAAATACGTCAATAACCTGAACACCGATCAGCTCTCTGTTGCGCTTCTGAAAGGTGAGTGAGTGCGTGTATCTCTTTTTGGTAAAGTTTGCCACTGCAGATGGCATTTCTGGTTTTTTATATTCATTTTGTTGCACTGAGAATAATAAAATGTAATGCCCAGATGGCTTTGTACTAATTATGTGTAAAAGGAAATATGTTCTCTCACACGACGCTGATTATGATTATTATAACTTTAGTATGTGGCTGTATTGCCATAGATTTTAGGGAACTGTTAAACATTATAAAGAAAAAGACTATACTGCTGGTGACTGTGCTTTATCCCAGCTAATTGTTTAGCTTTTTTTTTTTTAAGTATTTTATTTATTTATTTGACAGAGAGAGAGAGATCACAAGTAGACAGAGAGGCAGGCAGAGAGAGAGAGGAGGAAGCAGGCTCCCCACCGAGCAGAGAGCCCGATGCGGGGCTCGATCCCAGGACCCTGAGACCATGACCTGAGCTGAAGGCAGAGGCTTAACCCACTGAGCCACCCAGGCGCCCCAATTGTTTAGCTTTATGAAGCTTTTTGGAGGTGGCCATGATGTAGTGACAGTGGCATTGGCTTTGTCTTCAAATCCTGTTGTATTAATTATGAGCTATGTGAACAAGCCATTGAAATTCCGAGCCTCAGTTTCTTTAGGAAACGCGGGCAAGGGTCGCCTGGGTGGCTCAGTCAGTAAAGCGTCTGCCTTTGGCTCAGGTCATGATCCCAGGGTCGCGGGCCGCATGTTGGGCTCCCTGCTCAGTGGGAGGTCTACCTCTGCCTCTCCCCCTGTTCATGCTTGCTCTCACTGTCTCTCTCAAATAAATAAATAAAATCTTAAAGAAAAGGAAAAGTGGGAAAGGTACTTCTCCAGGGTTGCTGTAAGGCTCAAACGGATCAAATGGAATGACATTTACAGTTCCTGTCCTGGTAGTGTATAACAGACACCAAGCTGAAGCTTTAAAATATGTTACTGTGGGGTCTTTGATAGAGTGAAGCTCGAGTCACATTTACAGGCCTCTCCCTGGTGAGTGCCGAGATGTGATTGAATGCAGTGCAGGGAACTGGTGTGAAGATCAGAAAACCACTTTGTTTTTCCTTTTCCTTGCTTTAATGGAAGTTCTCTTTGCTCAACTCAAAATGGAGCCCTTGAGCAAATCTAGAGAGAGGAGATAGTCTGCAAGCATGTAGCAGCCCAAAAAGTGGAAAGGGAATCTCAGAGATGGCGGGAAGCTCACCTTCCTGAGGGTGTGGATTTTGGCATGTGGACCGGGACAGGTTAGTGGGCATGGCAGTGGTACAGACTGGTGGGGTCTGTGAAGAGGGTGTCTGGCTCGCTTGTCTCTAGGAGTGTTGTTTCCATGTTTTTCCTACCCATCTAAACCTGTGAAAAGATTGTGGCGGTCATAGGCTGTAGGGAGCTCTCTGCTCGCCCCTCCCACTCCCTTGCTTTCGTTGGAAACAGAAGTAGGTTTTTTTCTTCATCTCTAACTTCTGTCCTGACTTTTTCCTCCTGTCCTTAGAAAGGAGCTACTAAGTACAAGGTGAGAGTGACCAGTCTGTCATTGAAGAGGATGTGTTTAAAGTACAAGAGGAGTGTCAAGCTCACCTCTTGGGTCACTTACTGAAGTTCTCGTACACGCTGTGAAGCTAACCAGGTTGCACAGGGCGGGGAGCCGAGAAAGGGAAGCGCAGGCCATAACCTTGTTAATAAAAGAGATAGGATGTTTGCGGAAGAAATGAGTAGAGATTTGTGGTATCCGATGTATCGTGGACTCTACACTAAACAGATTTCTAATCTGTTTTTGAGTGTATCTCATAATGACAACTGTGTGTATCTCTCTGATGCTTCAAAGTGCTTTTCTGTGCTTCCTGTTTAAAAAATATTCTCTTTGCAGAATAGAAAAATAATTTTTCTTTCATAACCAATATTAGTGTGGTGCCCCGTCCTTATGGATTCAAGGCACCCCACAAAGCTTGGAGCCATGAGCATCGCAGTTATAGGTGAGGACCGTTTGGAGGCAGGGGGTCCTGCATGGGATTAAGAGTGTTATTTCAGTCCGTCTGTAGATGTTTAGTGTCTGAGATGCCAAGAAGACGGAGCTAGTGGTCAAGAGTATGAATTTTATAGCCAGACTGTTCTGTCTGTCTGTTTGTTTTGAGAGAGAGAAAGGGAGAGAGAAGGCGGGGAGTGGTGGTGGTGGTTGTGGTGCAGAGGGAGAGAAAATCTTAAGCAGGCTTCGTGTGCAGTGCAGAGCCCAGCTTGGGGCTTCATCTCACGACCCTGAGATCACGACCTGAGCCGAAATCAAGAGTCAGACGCTTACCTGACTGAGCCCCCCAGGCGCCCCAGTCAGACTGATTTTGAATCCCATTTCCTCCATTTACCAGTAACTTGGGCAGATTCTTCCAATTCTTCATGAATTCTCAAATTCTTCTTTTCTGTAGATTGGAGAGAATATGAACTGTGTCACGAGGTTCTGAGGACTAGACATTAATGTAGATCTGAGAGCTTAGAGCTGTTCTGGGCGTGTAGTGGGCCCTCAGTCAGTCACCATGTCCCATTGTCACGATGGTCAGCATATGATTGGCCTGTCTGGGACTTGAACGTGGATTGTGTACACGTACTAAATGTAATAAAAATGCAAAATAGCAAATGAGTATTCGAGGGAGAGAGAACTTGTATGTGACTTTATTTGTTCAGTCTCTCTGCAAACACCACTGAGTGCCTGCTTTGGGTACGGACGGCTCTGTGTTAGGGACTGATAGAAAATGTGGGGATAGGAGAAGATACCAGGAGCTCAGGCGTGGGGTCTGAGCCTGATCTCTCCACCTAACAGCTGTTTGTGACTGAGCAAGTTACCTAAGCTTCCTCCTGCCACTTGAGATCAGACAGACCTGGTACAAACTGTGGTCCTATAGTTACCAGCTTGGTGATTTTTTTTTAAAAGATTTTATTTATTTATTTGGCAGAGAGAGAGCTCAAGCAGGGGGAGCAGCAGAGGGAGCTGCAGGGGAGAGGGAGGAGCAGGCTCCCTGCTTAGCAGAGATCCCAGTGCGGGGCTCGATCCTAGGACCCTGGGATCATGACCTGAGTGGAAGGCAGACGCTTCACCCACTGAGCCACCCAGGTGTCCTAGCTCTGTGATTTTTAAGCAAATTTCTTACCTCTGCACCTAATTTTCCTCACCTCAGAGTGGAGAACAGAATGCTGTTTCCTCATATTGTTGAGAGGTTTTGGTGACTTGGTGGGGGTAAGTGCTCAGCTCTAGTCCGATCTCACCGAGTGGTCGCTGTTCCTGCCCTTCCACCTCTGCAGTCCCTCCCCTCGGACACCCGTTACCTTGCTGGTCATGCCAGGCGCTGTAAATTGTTCCATGAGAGCTGCAGGCACAGCGCGGGTGGTGGGGGAGGTGTGCAAAGCAGGGGAGTCCTTCAACCTGTTGGCAGAACTCTGGGGAGGGATGGCCGAGGGAGCCGAGCAGTAGTTGGGCTGGTGGTACTGGGCGGGGCACCACATTCCCAGTGGACTGACGCTTGTGAGCACAGGCAGGAGGTGGAGAACTCACCGGGCGTTCGGGATGGTTTGAGGCCAGAAGGTAGCAGCTGCCGGGGTCACGTCAGGGGCCCTGAGCTTCGGGCTGTGGGCCTATCTGTGTTTGTGGCCCGGCACTTAGGGCCCCTCCTTTTTGTTCCTATCAGCTCTTCACCTCAGGCTGGCTTTCTGGGTGACGCAGGGCTGCGGGAAGAGAGGCCAGCAGTCATCAGTGCTGACCGAAAAGCCACCAGCCTCTAGGTGTACCCCAGTTCTAGGGCCTCCGCTTCTTGCTCTGCTAAGCGGAGACATTTTGGGAGGAGAGGTCCGGGAGTAAGCCTGCATGTTATCTGCCTGGAAAGAAATGAAGAGCATTGTCATTTATAAAGTCCTCCCGTCTCCGGGTCCCTTGAGGGACCTTTCCCGGCAGGGCCAGGTGTGGGTGCAGATTTGAGCGGGTGGGGCATCAGCGAGCCTTCCATCCAGAACCACTGACCCGCTGGCCGGCCGCTGCTGCTGTTTTGCCTAATTCTTTTGTTTCTGTAATGCTGGAGGCTGCCCTTCCTTCTCGTCCTTTCCCCGGGTTCTTCCCCTTCCTAAAGCACCTCTCCCACTCTCCCGCAGTTCAGCGTTAATTTTTCCCAGCGTGGGCTGTCTACCGTTCCTTCCAATTCTCCAAGGTGCACAGCAGCCAAGGAAACCTAGTGCCGTCTGCCTTTGTGACAGATTGGGGGATTGAAAAATAGGGCAAATGATTCAAATTGCAAATGATGCTCTTCAAAAGAAGAAACCATATGCTTTCCTCCTTTAAGTCAGTTTCCACTGTTGAGGAACAAGTTTCATGCCCCCCCTCCCGTGATCATTTACTCCCCAAATGTGGAAATAGAGTTGTTTCCGGGCTCTCTGGGGTTATTAACTTCTCCTTTTGGTTAGTCTTAGATTATGTGGGGACCCTCGTGGGGACACATATTCCTGCAAAAGTCTAAAATGTAAGCTGGTTGCATTTGCCCAGCATCTCCTGAGCTACTGAATTTGAATACCTTAGAAGCCAATTACCCTCAAGTCTTGAGCAGTCATTTAAAGGAAAAAATAATTGCTTCTTATATTAGTTTGTCTTTGGCTGGCCTGCCTCTCTTCTGAGTTCCTGTACCAGTGGCTCCTGGGTGGTTGTCTGTACTCCCTGTTCCCAGAAATTGCCTTAAGTTGGGCAAACAGTTTTGTAGAATGATGGCTGTCTCCTCCTCCCTTTAGGATGGGGACCCTGCCTTCTCGTTTCATATTCTCAGCGGCCAGCACAGTGCCTGCTGGAGACTGGGGGGTGGTGTGTCAGTGTGGACAGGTGATTTCCACAGCTGGGAGAGTGAGGCAGGGAGTCTTGGCTGTTCAGAGATGTTTCATAGCTCTCGGCTTAAGTCCTATAAAAGCTGCGTCTGCAAGGGACCTTCAGTAGTGGTTTGTTCCGTGCTCTGGAACGGGTGACGAAGCCTCCAGGCACAGACGTGGAACAGAGTGTGTGGAGCGGGTCTGCCCAGAGGGAGAGTGGAATTCTTTTGGATGTCCAATTTTATTGAACTCTCATGGGCTCCCAGATGTTGTGTGCGATAGACCCATTTGTTGGGGGGAGGGGAGTGGCTGGAGCTTGTTAAAAATGGCAAATTTCTGTGTTTCAATCCCAGAGGATATCTCGCAGGGGGCCCTGGAGCTTGCATTTCTTCCCAGGTGGCTCAGATGTTAATGGCGGTCTGGCGAATATTCGCCTAAACTAGGGGTCTGCACACTGGCCAGCTGCCCAAATTCAAACTGAGAATGGTTCTTATATTTTTAAAGGCTTGTAAAAGAAAAAAAAAACAGCAACAGAGAGAACATACAACAGATACCATAAAGCTTGAAGTATGTACTATCTGGCTTATTATAGATAAAGATTGCTGCCTACACCCTTCACCTGCTGGTGAGCTTCCGCTGTCAGAGTGGGATGGGCAGGAAACTGGTACAGACAGAGTACACAGGCCAGTCGCTGTGCTACTCCTGGCTTTTTCTAGCCAGGCTGATCTGTAAAACTCCCTTTAACATTCAAAGATTTGCATACAGTGGGTGCCTACTGCCTGTGTTGGGCGAACATTTCACGCTGTTGTTTTATTTTTCAGGTGCTGTTGAGTTGGAAAACTTGCCCTTAAAGAAAGATGCCTTGAAAGAACTGGAGTTACCGTTTGAAGTCAAAGCCGGTGTGTGGGAACTCTGCGGGAGAGGGACTCGGTGGTCCTCCACTGCTTCTTCCACTGCTTGGGACAGGAAGACCCAGAGTCCTTGAGTTTGGCTGTGTTTGAGCAGGAAGAGGCAGGATAGGAAATAGAGTTTCGATCAGTCCTCGAGTGTGGCCTTTTCTATCCGGATGACCTTGGGGCAGCAGTGGGGAGGTCAGGTGTTTCCCAGACCTACTGAATCAGAACCAAGCATGTGTCATTGAACTTGTATATTTAATAAGTGCTGCCGGTGATTCTTAAATTCTTTGAAGTGTGAGAACTTCTGTCCTAGATATGGGGGTTCTTATTAGAATTCATAATATTACTGAGAGATAGTTGATTGAATGGGAGTTGCACTCTGGAACCGTGTGCTTGGGTGTATATTCCATTATCTGCTGTGGTCTTGCGGTGTGGCCTTGGGGAAGTTCCTTCGCCACTCTGTGTGCTTCTCAGTCTCTAAGAAGAGGTGATAATCCTTATACCTACAGCAGAGGGTTACGGAGAGGAATACGTGAGTTAATGCATCAAAATTACTTGAAACAATGCCTAGCACACTCAGTAGAGGCTTACAGTTAGGGTAAGAGTTCCGCAGTTCCTAGGTTTGGTGAGGAAACAAGAATTGTCCTGGAGTAAAAATATTCTTTGTTGGGGTGCCCAGCTGGCTCAGTCAGTGGGGCCTGCGACTCTTGATCTCGGGGTTGTGAGTTCGAGCCCCATGATGGGTGTAAAGATTACTTAAAAATAAAGTCTTAAAAAAATTCCTTATTAAATGGCCGTGTATAAAATTAGTCCCTGTTCAGACACCCGGTCATGATGCAGTAATAGCCTGTTGATGCCCGCCTTTCCATTATTTTGGAGTACTTGTGTTACAGTAAAATGCAGGTACAACGCAAATCAGTTGCTAGGTGGAGTAGAAATCTTGCAAAAGACTTTAGGCTTTCTTGAAGTCAGTTCAAGCGATGGGTAAACTGCCAGAATCACGGTCAGAGACACTGACAAGTTAGAATCTGAAAGAAACTCAGGAATGGTGATACCCAGGGTACTTCCAAAGATTATTATTCGAATATCAAAGGATTAGGAGAGGCTCTTGGGGAATATTGATGAAGTTTCCCAGTATTTTCGCAAAAATGACCCTGTTTGTACTTGTTCTGCAAAAATTAAATGAAATGTGATAGTAACAGAGGTTCTCTTTTGCTGTCACCTGACTTATCAAACATGCCTCTTCCCCCTAATAACTTAGGTTAGAATTGCAACCGTGCACCAATTATTATTAAACTCTTTGTGGTCAAAATTTGTATTTGGCTTCAGTTATTAAATAGGAAAAATTTACTTTCATTTTTCTAGATAAAATCCAAATTAAAACATTTTTTTCATTATTTATCACCACATTTCTTAATTTATTACACAAGCACTTGGTGTTAATACTGTCTTATCTTCAACAGATCAGTTGCACTTGAATTCTAGGTCCTAGAGGGTAGTGATTATTCTGATATCGTGTGTTTCTTTCAGAGGGAGCATACTAGTTGGGCCATGTGGATCTTCGAGAGATCCCTTAGGACAGTTCAGATACTCTTACGTGTTACTCCTTAGTAGTGACTTGGCTCTTATTAACTGAATTTAAAGGAGACCTGTGTCCTAGGAGACTTGGCCAGAAATGGTGGGGCTTGGGAAGTCAGTATCATGGTTCTAGCTTCATGTCAGTCCGGGTTCTTATGAAGAATCAGGATTTAGTATTATTACCCATGTTTCAATTGATATGTTTAAGACTGGACATACTCAAAGTCTGGTAGTTCCCAAGAAGTGGTTCTCAACCAGCCCACGAATAACGGACAAGAAACGAGTTTCAAGCTCATGGGCTTGGGCAGGTGCTTTGGGGAGAAAGATACTGCAAGGGAGTTTAAGTAGTAGTTCAGTTGGGGAAGAGGCACTTCGTGGAGGAGGGTTTTTGCATTTGATAGGGTCACACTGGGCTTTTTCTTTTTTTCCTTTTTTTTTTAAAGATTTTTTTTTTTTTTAATTTGAGAGAGACAGAGAGCAACAGAGATAGTGAGAGAGTGAGAGAGCACAAGTGGGGAAGGAGAGGGAGAAGCAGGTTTCCCTCTGAGCAGGGAGACCAACACAGGGCTTGATCTCAGGACCCCAGGATCATGACCTGAGCCAAAGGCAGATGCTTAACCCATTGGGCCACCCAGTCGCTCCCACACTGGGCTTTTTATTGTGCCTCGTTCTTACAGATCTCAGCCTACTAACTTTCTTTTTCCCATGTATGAGAACCTGCTGCCTGTTCTCTTAGTTTAAAAAATAAGTGGTAAAAGTCCCTATGCTTCTTATAGAAAACTAAAAGAGTACAGAAAACACGTAGGAAGTGAAAACGTATATGGGCACTTGACAAGACTTTGCTTTCCCCAGGCCTGATTGGGAAGGTAACGCTTCAGATTCCCTTTTACCGCCCCCACGTGGACCCTTGGGTGATCTCCATCTCCAGCCTTCACTTAATTGGAGCCCCTGAAAAGCTAGAGGATTTCGATGATGAGAAGGAGAAGCTCCTGGAGAGGGAGCGCAAGAAGGCTCTGCTTCAAGCCCTGGAGGACAGATGGAAGGCAAGGCACACCCCCTCGGACCCCAGACCCGCTGCGGTGAGACAGACGAAACGAGCAGAGCACTGGATTTGGCTAACCCCCGCTCTTTCCTTTGTAGAACGAACGCCAGCGGAAGGGGGAGTCCTACTGGTACTCAGTCACCGCTTCTGTAGTTACGAGAATTGTGGAGAATATAGAAGTAAGTCCTGACTTTGGTAAAGTATGAGCAATGACAGGGACTTCTCAGGCTTAACTGTGCTATGCCTCTCGGTACCTTGTTTCTCGTGGGTTCGACTGAGATGGGGTGTACAGAGCCTTCGCTGATGGCTCAGGTGTGCCCTCTTCTAGGCAGTGCCCAAGGAAAACCTGAAAAGCTTGTCTCTAGCTCTGGCCAGACAGGTTTTTCTTGCTTCAGCTCGTGTGAGTAGGAGTTTTCCTTTCACTCGTATTTCGCATCGTTTTTGAATGTTGGACTCTTACTTGCTAAAAGGATGTGTACCTCCTTCGAAGCCGGGTCACCTAAACCTTCACGACTGATCATTTCAGGGCAGATCACTTCACCTCTCTGGTCTCAGTTTCTTTCTGTAACACGAGGGAGGTTGCATACATGCTTTCTAGGTGGTTACATAGTAAATGGCGAACAACCCGTGGAGGTGTTGAGTCTCTCACTGATGGATCTGGTGGCGGTTTGAGGGGTTACAATGTCAGGGCTGTGGGCCACGTTTTCTGCTTTAATTACAGTTTTGTTTCGTCCTTGAAGACTAGATCAGGGTCCATGCTAATTTTTATGAGTGCCGTAATAGTGAGCCTGTACTTAGTACCTATGGGGTTTTCCTGCAATGCTAAGGTGCAGAGGCCAAGTGGTTTCAAGGTATACGACATCGCCCCCCCGAATGCAGTCTGAGGTTGTTGGTTTCATAACTGTCATGATGTTGACAAAGAGATCGGTACACTTGAGGTGAGTGCTTTGAATTCCGTTTCAGGCCGTTTTATATAGATAGATACAGAGATAGGTATATAGATATAGATATATTTTAGCTGTCATTTTAAATAATCCATCATTATTATTTTTACTAATAGCTTTATTGAGATTTAGTTCACATCCCGTAAAGTTTACCCCTCTAGGGTGTACGCTGTAGTGTTTTTACAGGGTGTTTACAAAGTGCCTAGATTGCCACTCTGTAATTCCAGACCACTTTCATTACCCCCAAAAGAAACTCAGTACCCACTTAGTAGCCACTCCCGGTTCTTCTCTCCCTCCAGCCCCACTAAGCTTTCAGGTTAGTGTTTTGGACATTTCGTATCCATGTGACCGTTCGCCGTGTGGCCTTTTGTGTCCAGCCTCTTGCACTTAGCGTCATGCTTTCAAGGTTCCTCCATGCTGCGGCACGGACCAGTACTCGATTCCTTTTTATGACTGAATAATGGATTCGGTCAGAGATATGCACGGTCAAAGATAAAGTTGAATATTTGTGAAAGCGGTGAAAATAGATTTTATTCAGTAACTGCTGACAGAAGGGGAAAGAGCAGAGCTCTGTTTCAAATTACACAGAGGTGGCAGGGCCTTTTAAAGGGAGAGTGAGGCAGAGGGTCCTGTGGGGGAGTGCTCAGGTGGAAAATGACGAAGGGTCAGTGTCCCCGTGATAAGGCCAGCTGTATCTGCTGGCTGGGCTTCTGTGCTCCTGCAGAGGCTGAGACTGAGAGATGGGCCCTGTCCTCCCTGATGATTCTATTTCAAAGGAATGGCTCTCAGGTCCTTGGTTATAGGGGATACGTACACATCTCATAGGGACAGAGAAAGGATTCACAATTGTAAGCCCTTTTTGGTAAAGGTGCTGAGAAAGGGAGGTCAGGGACCTATTGTCAAGCTTTGGCTGGAACAAACAGCCCTGAGCTTTTCCGGACGGGAACACAGAATGAGGCTGGAATGTCCCAGGGACTTAGATGCTAGAAGCCATGTTAAATGTGGTCCCATCTCTCAGTGCAGCAGGTTGAATGGAGTGTTCTTACTGAGAGGTTTTGTGGGTTTTGGGATCTACTGCATTTCGTTTACCTGCTCATCAGTTGATGGATATTTGGGTTGTTTCCACTTTTTGCCTCTTATGACTAATGCTGGTGTCAGCCTTCATGTATATGGTTTTGTGTGAATGTATGTTTTCAGTTCTCCTGACTAGATACCTGGGAGTGGAACTGTGGGAGTTATATGGTAACTGTGTTTAATTTTCCGAGGAACTTGCAAACTGTTTTCCAAAGAGGTCACACTGTTTTACAGTTTCACCGGTGATGTAGGAACATTTTAATTTCTGCACATCCTCACTGATACTTGTTGTCTGTCTTGTGGTAGTAACCACAGTAGTGGGTCTGAGGAGGTACCTTGCTATGGTTTTGATTTGCATTTTCTTACCGCCTAATGCTGAACACCTTTCCATATGCTTATGGTCACGTGTATATCTTTTTTTGGAGAAATGTCTATCCAGAGCCCTTTTTCAGTAAAAAAATTGGTTTATTTGTTTTTTATTGTTGAGTATTTTGTTGCTGTTGTTGTTTTTAGAGATTTTGTTTATTTGAGAGAGCACAAGCAGCAGGGAGGGACAAAGGGAGAGGGAGAAGCAGGCTCCAAACTGAGCAGGGAGCCCGATGTGGGCCTCTATCCCATGACCCTAGGATTATGACCTGAGCCGAAGGCAGATGCTTAACTGTCTGAGCCACCCAGGTGCCCCAAGAGCTCCTTATATATTTTGGATTATGGTCCCTTATCAGGTGCATGATTTGCAAATATTTTCTCCCATCCTGTGGGTTGTCTTTTCCCTTTCTGTTACAAGTTTTAATTCACTGAAGCAGAGTGTCCTTTTTGTAGCCCACCTCCAGGAGCCAGGGGAAATGAATAAGTATAAAATGTATGTGTCCTGCTGGTGTTCCTGTGTCTAGGTGCAGGGACACGGAGGCAAGACTAAGATACCATAAGAGAGGGCGGGCCGGTTATCTAGATGCAGCAGTATTTCTTTTGGTGTTTTTTTTAAAGGGGTCTTATGAAATGGTTTAATGAAAGTATTGTAGCTCTTTTCTGGAGGTAGCACCAAACACAAAGAAATGTCGTTCATGTCCTTTGTGATCTTAGCTCTCAGGACTGTGGTTACAATTCTTGTAGCATTGGACATGTGTGTGCTGTAAGCATTTGCATAAACTGCCGGCTGTGACTTTCTAATGTCCAAGGGCAGTTTGACGTCTGCCTGTAGTATTCTACCTGTAGCACATGTCTGAATGTTTTCCTTTGTTCTCCCCTCTGCAGTTAAAAATTCAAGATGTCCATTTGCGCTTTGAAGATGGTATTACCAATCCGTCCCATCCTTTTGCATTTGGCATCTGCATTAAGAATGTGTCCGTGCAGAACGCTGTGAATGAGCCTGTGAGTATGAACTGTGCTTGCAAACTAGGAAGAAAGCACTGGGTCTTGGGAATTTGGGGCTCTGCCTTCGGTCACTTCATGTTCCCTAAAGGAGGCCGCGTTCTTTATCCTCGTGTTCTTCGGCGGGAATGTATTTTTCTTGTCTGTGTCAACAGATTAATTTGCCAAAGTCGGGAAATGGCCAGTTTTATCTGACCTTTCTTTATTTCACTCCTATGTTAAATGTTGATGTGATCCCTTTCATTTTGTGCACAGAGAAACTGAGTCACAGAAAGGGTTTCAGCTTTGATTTTTTTTCTCATGCTATGTGTACTCCCAGGGTAAGCTCGTTCTGTTTCGGAGAATCAGCCATGCCCTGGGAATATTGTTGATGCCTTCCACATCTTAAACCCTGTATCCACCTCTCTTCTGACCTTCTCCGTGTCTTTAATTACCTATGGGACACCTCTGTGGTGTTTTAGGCTTGTCATAAGCGAAATTGTATCATTATTCACCGGCTCTTTATACTTCCCTGAAACCAACTTTCCCCCTTTATTCTCTAGCATGTTACTGAATGTTAAACAAAACTCAACATCTTTTGAGCACAGGCACTGGTCTTAGCACTTAACATGATCTTCCTCATTGGATTCTCAGTACTTTTCACCCCCACTGTTAGCCTCACATTATATACAGCTAAGTATGCCAGGGCGCAGAGGGGTGGAGTGGCAGAGCCGGGTCTCGAACCCATGTGGACCAGCTGCAGAGTGGGGTTGGCAAACAGTGGACTGTAGAGCAAAGCCCCTCCACTCTCTGTTTTTGTCCATGCAGAATGACTGGATCACGGCCACACCTGTCATTTACAGAGTTCGAGGCTGCTTTTCTGCTCCAGTGGGCAGAGCTGAGTCATCCAGTGGAAACCGTACAGTCCACGAAGCCTTCCTATGTGCGCTCTGACCCTTGCTGGAAAAAGTTCACCCCCCTGCTCCGGAGCATGGGTTCTCAGCCACTGTGCTCAGCCTTCTGGTTCTTACTCCTCAACCTCAGTATCCATCTGCTCGCAGCATCCTGCCAGTTTCCCTTGCAAAATGTCTCAATTATGTCTCTTCCTATCGTCCTCACTGTGACTGCCTTACTTCAGGATCCTGTAAGCTTTGGCCTGAGCTCATAAAACATCTGGTTTCCATGACTTCCTTGCTTCCATCCTAGGCCCTCGATTCTTTCTAACGCAGTGCTTCCCCGTCTGTTCCACACCATGGCACATCACATTTGGCCAAGGCCCTGGGGCCAATGCATGTGGCTGCTGGTGGCTGAAGGCGGTGAGCCAGATAGTTCTAAATGTAACTTGAGCCAATAAACGTGCCCATCTCCCAGTACACTCACGACTCTTTTTCTCTAGCACACCAAGGAGGGAAGCTCTGCCTTGCACTGTTGCCAGAATCCTTCCTGTTTCTCAGACACATCCCTGACCCTGCTGGCATGCCTGCACCACAGCCCTCAGTGGCTCCGTGTCTCTTAAAGTATCAAGTCCAAAAGCCTTAGTGCGGCATAGACTTCTTTCCTAGCGTATTCATTTCCTAGGGCTGCCTTAAAAAGTCACCATAAGTGAAATGGCTCAAGACGACAGAAACTTATTCTCTTTAGTTCTGGAGGCCTGAAGTCCAGAATCAAGGTGTTCGCAGGGCTGGTTCGTCTGGAGTCTCCACGGGAGAAGCCGTCCCTCCTTGCTTCTGGTGGTTGCCTTCGAGTTTCTTGCCTCCTGGACATGTGCCTTCCTTCTTTGTCTTTCTTTCCCGGGCGTCTGCTTTCTCTTCTTAGAAGGACCTCCGTCATTAGACCAGGGCCCACCCTCATCCAGTATGAACTCGTTTTAATTGGATTACATCTGTAAAGACTCTGTTTCCAGTAACATCCCCTTCACAGGTTCCAGGAGGTCATGAATTTCTGGGGGGGCGGGGGAAGGATACTGCTTCACCCAGGACACCTCGTAGCTTGCAGGCTGCTTTCGTCAGCACTTGACTCCCCACTCCAAGTGTGGGTACCAGTCCTGCCCTCCCACCGTGAGTGCGGTGCTCCCGTCACACAGATGTAGTCGCCATCCTCTGAAGACACCAGGCCATCTGTGCGGTGGACCTGATGCTTTGACGTGTGTCCCCATCCTTGCCTCCTACCCTGCCTGCTGTCCAAACCATATATATCTTTTGAGACTTATCCACGTGGCGACATTTTCTCTTTTGCTTGCTCACTGCCTCTCATGTATTTTTCTTCTGCTTCCCTCTGCTTTGTTAAAATTGTTACATGTTTGTGTTCCCAGTTAGCTGGATTTTGAACACTGTCAGAGCAAAACCATGTTTTAATTCAGTTTTGTATCCCCAGCACCCTTGCAAAGTGCCAGTGCATGCCTCCTCAGAAATGTTGTTGAATGGATGAATGAGTCTGTGAATACAGAGAGTCATGTTTTTTTCCTTCCCTGTTTTACCGCAGGTACAGAAGTTAATGCGGAAAAAGCAACTAGACGTGGCAGACTTCAGCGTCTACTGGGATGCCCACTGCACTTTGTTGGGGGATTTGCCCCAGGTGGAGTTACAGGTAGGATTCCGGCAGAAGGCTCCGTGGGAACACAGCACGGAAGTAAAGAGTGTGGGGCCTCCGCCACGTAGGTTTCTGTTCTCTGTGGCTCCGGTCGCCATTCCCATGTTCCTCTTCCTCCGCGGGCCTCCAGTCTCTAGTGGGTTTGCCTGACATACTGCGTCTGTGTATAGTTCAGAACAATATATCCTGTTTTGTGTATGTTTCATGTTTGTATCGCAGGCTAGGTTTCTTTGTTTTCTTTTTTCTCACTTAAAGCTGTATTTTTAAGATCGATTAATGTTGCTGTTTCTATTCCTGGTTCATTGCTTCTGACTCCTGCATCGTATTCCGTGGCATACATCTAACGTACTTACATATTCTTTAAACCATCACAGACTCGACGTCCAGATTTTAAATGAACAAAACACCAGCTCTGACTCTTAAAGAAGAGCTTTCTTACTCTGTGTTTATTGGAACTTCACCTGTGGTGGTATTCCTTTAAGAAATACTTAGAAACGCATTAAAATCATGGGACATAAAGTATTATTGTTTGTGAAGGATAAAAAATTCCGAGTTTAATCTTTTGGTAAAGAAATTGTGGCTGGTTTAAGTAGAATGCAGAAAAAGGGCTCCTTTTTTCCCCCTTATCTAAGATTTTCTTTGGCTTGCATGCTGCTGTACAGAACGGTTTTGTTTTGCTAATCTGATTAAATAAATACTGTACATCCATATAGAGAGCCACATGCAGTTATAGAAAATAAGAACAAAGATCATTATGATGACTGTGGAATAGTCTCTAAGGTTGAGTATTAAGTTTAAAGAACTGAGGTAAGACAGCGTGCGTGCCATTTGTGTGAGAATGGTTAAAAAACCAGAAAATCATGGATCTGTCTGAACACAGGCAGAATGCCTCTGGTGCGATACTGAAGAAACTGGTTGGTTGCCTCTGGGGAGAATAATTGGGTGGCTGGAGGATGGGAGTCAGAGGAGATAATTCACCTTTTTTTTTTTTTTTTAAGATTTTTTATTTATTTATCTGACAGATAGAGATCACAAGTAGGCAGAGAGAGAGGAAGGGAAACAGGCTCTCTGCCGAGCAGAGAGCCTGATGCGGGGCTCGATCCCAGAACCCTGGGATCATGACCTGAGCCGAAGGCAGAGGCTTAACCCACTGAGCTACCCAGGTGCCCCGATATTTCACCTTTTTTTACCTTTCAGTTTTTGAACCACGTGAATGTTTTACCTGGTAAGAGATACAGATAAAATTTTAAAAAATGCTAGAGAGCTTTTAGATTCCTAGTTTGTCCTCGTTTGGGATTCTGAGGTAACACACTGTCAATTACGTAGTATAGCAGCCTGTGACTTGAACCTGAACACATTCGCCACAAGGACAGACATTCTTGTCACCCGCAGGAGGCCATGGACAAGAGCATGGAGAGCCGCGCGCATCACTACATCTTGGAGCCCGTGTGCGCATCTGCTCTCTTGAAGAGAAACTGCTCCAAAGAGCCCCTGAGGTCTCGGCACAGCCCCCGGATCGAGTGCGACATTCACCTGGAGACCATCCCCTTGAAACTCTCTCAGGTACTCTCTTTCTGCCCGGTGGCTTCTCCTCTCCCTGGGGGCCCAGTGACGGGGGCGAAGGAAGCGTGGCGATAGAAGGGTCTCGATACTTCACGGCACCCCAGCGGGAAAGAAAGTGCCCGGGCGACCAGTGTCGTGGCCAGTGTAGCACCTGCTGCATGTCGTACGGTGGGACTGGGCTGCTGTCGGTTAGTTTTGCTTTGGTTCTGGAGCACGGACCAGAGTCCGGGACGTGCAGTGCACAGGGGTCCTGCGCTGCCCGTGGTCGGAGAGGAGGGCCGCGTGATGCTGAAACGTGGTCTCGGGTGCGCCCTGGATTTCCATTCAGTGGCCTGACCAATTCGAACTGACCTCGGTAGAGAGGGGTGTCAGCCGAGTAGAAGACACACGTCAGTGTTGACCTAGTTACTCTCTCTTCTCTTCTGCTGAAAAGCTGCAGTACCGGCAAATCATGGAGTTCCTCAAGGAGCTGGAACGAAAGGAGAGGCAGCTCAAGTTCCGAAGATGGAAGCCCAAAGTGGCCGTGTCTGGGAAGTAAGGGCTCGTGAGTGACCTGTGCCCCTGATGTGCACTGTGGAGCGTGGCTGCCCTTGTCCGTGGGTCAGAGATGGGCCTCACTGTCCCTGGCATGTGGCTGGAGCGAAACGACAGTTGATTTTTCTGACCTTTGAAGTGTCATCTCTGTGGTCGACCTGCATGGCTGTTCTTACGGTCTGTTTTGTTGGTGTTGGGGGTTGGCTCCCAGGGAGAGCACGGGGGAGTTAAGGTCCTCTCCGTCTCACTTAGCAAGTGCACCAGTGCTGCTCTCGTGGGATCGGTGTCGCCAGGAACTTCGTAGTGATCTCTGAGCCTGCTTCCCTGTGTCCGTGCTTCCGTGCTGTCCGGGCAGCATTTAGGTAGCGCTCCTTGTAACTCGGGTACCAAAAGCGAGTCTTTTCCTATTGCAGTGATAGACCCGGGCGGGCTAGTATATTAAAAATTTTCGAGATCCTGTGCACTTCCATGGCTTTCCCGAAGCATGCCATTTAAAATCTTTCGTGTCCAAACCCTTGCTAATTATCTTAAGATAGTCTTTACCCTGTGGTCACTGGTTGATTGTCTGTCAGTGGACAGCACTACTGTTACGGGTGATTCAAGCCAATCGCATCATATGTTATTATTGATGTCGAAGTTGAGAATCTGTTATTTGACGTTCTTTGTGTGAGAAGTAATTCACATTGTTATGAAACATCTCAGCTGCCGAGAGTGGTGGTATTTTGCTCTGAATGCCAACCTGAACGAGATCAGAGAGGAGAGGAAGCGCTGTACCTGGGACTTCTTCTTGCACCGGGCCCGCGATGCCCTGTCTTACACCGACAAATACTTCAGCAAGCTGAAAGGAGGCTTGCTGCATGCAGACGACAGGGTGAGGGGACTTGGTTACCTTCATTGTTTCTTGGCTTCCGGTGGGAGCGTGGGGAGGCAGATCAGTTCCCTCATAGGACTTGTAGGGGTTTGTGAAGGTGTCCAGTTTCTCTGGAGCTTTAAGACCTGTTTTGTTTGTTTTTGTTTTAATCCAAACAGGAGGAGATGCGTCGGATTGAGGAGGAACAGAGCTTTGAGGAGTTGAAGATTTTGCGTGAACTGGTTCATGAGCGATTTCACAAGCAGGAAGAACTGGCGGAGGTAAGAGATCCTCCATGGAAGGGCAGGCTCGGACCCACCACGCTCAGAGAGCCTCAGTTCCGCCGTGCTGTGCTTCTCAGTGGGGGCCGGGGGGGGAGGTGGTGTGCAGCGGAGAACAATCCGTGGGACATCTCAGCTTGTTTCTGTCTCTGGGGCCTCATATTTGCTCATTTCTGGTTGACGCAGAGCCTACGAGAGCCTCAGTTGGATTCTCCGGGGGACTCCCCTGGGGACCTGGAGACGAGTGGAGGCAGTGGGATGCTCCAGTACCTTCAGTCCTGGTTTCCTGGCTGGGGTGGCTGGTACGGGCAGCAGACCCCTGAGGGGAGAGTGGTCGAGGGGCTGTCGGCAGAGCAGCATGGACAGTGGACTCCCGAGGAGATCCTAGGTAAGGGGGTGCGGGCCTTCACTTACCTGCCCTTGGCTGTCATGAAGGGAGACGCTTGGTTCATGAAAATTCGTCTGTTATTGGTGCAACGGCCTGTGGTGTTTGTCAAATAAAAGAAGGAGACATTTGTAAAACAGCTCATCTCACATTCGTGGATTCAGATGGGGGAAGTTTTTTTTTTTTTTTTTTTTTTTAATATTTTACTTATTTATTTGACAGACAGAGATCACAAGTAGGCAGAGAGGCAGGCAGAGAGAGAGGAAGGGAAGCAGGCTCCTTGTGGAGCAGAGAGCCGGATGCAGGGCTCGATCCCAGGACCCTGAAATCATGACCTGAGCCGAAGGCAGAGGCTTTAACCCACTGAGCCACCCAGGCGCCCCAGATGGAGGAAGTTTTTGAGAGAGAACTTCATTCGCAGCTTCATTGCCGCATTGGAGTAACGAGCACAGTTTCAGAGCTGAGTGGCGGTGACTGTAAGAGAACGAAGCAAGTTCGGGGGACTTAAACTCTCCAGCTGGAGGATCAGTCCAAAGCCACTCTTTAGAGCTGTGCTGTGCAACACGGTAGCCGTAGTCACAGATAGGCTACCTATTGATTTATATTTTAAAAAATATTTGATCGAGGGGCACCTGGGTGGCTCAGTGGGTTGAAGCCTCTGCCTTCGGCTCAGGGCATGATCCCAGGGTCCTGGGATCGAGCCCCATGTCGGGCTCTCTGCTCAGCAGGGAGCCTGCTTTCCCTGTCTCTCTCTGCCTGCCTCTCTGCCTACTTCTGATCTCTGTCAAAAAAAAAAAAATTTGATCGAGGCAAACATACATAAAACGTGCACACTTACATAGATCGGTGGCTTCCAGAGTCAATATTCCTGTATAACCTGCACGCTGGTAGAGAAATAGAACACAGCCAACACCCCAGAGGGCTTTGTGCGTTTTGTATGCTGTCCTGCATGTTACAGTCTTTTTCCTGACTTGTAACACCATCGATCTGTTTACCCATTTTCAAACAGATGGCTATTTAAATTCAGATTAATTAAAATTGAAAGAAAAAAATTCTGTTTTTTTCCCCTCACTTACACTAGGCACGTCAGCCATGGAGCCCAAAGGCGCCTGTGGCTGGTGGTCCCTGAGCCCGCCGTGGGGACGTAGAGCATCTCACCGTGTTGGGCAGCGTGGCTTATGCTGGCTTCCGTCCTGAATCTTCACATCCTCCCTCTCGGAGAATGAGCTGATAAGATCTCTCTCTCTCTCTCTTTTTAAAAGACTTTAAAAACTTATTTATTCATGAGAGAGAGAGGCAGAGGTAGAGGGATGCGGGACTCGATCCCAGGACCCTGGGATCACAACCCGAGCCAAAGGCAGACACTCAACTGACTGAGCCACCCAGGCGCCCCGATAAGATCTCTTACAAAACACTGGGATCATTTTGCATTGGGGATGAAGCAATTGTTCATGACTTTGGAGTTCTTCCCTGAACAAAGGGGAAGATTGTTCAATAATGTCAACATCACTGTGATCCGTGGGGCCAGTGGCGCTTTTTGACTTTTTCCGTGTGTTCCCCAATGTCTTTCCTTCCTCACGCTCAGGCACCGAGGAGTTTTTCGACCCCACCGCCGATGCGTCCTGCCTGAGCGCCTACACGAAGCGGGACCTGGTGTTTGCCACACTGAACGTGCAGCTGCCGCGGGGCACCGTGACGCTGCTGCACCAGGAGCCGGGCGGCCTGCGGGCCGAGGAGTGTGCCTTCATGCAGCTCGAGTTCTCAGGTGCTGCCCCGCAGAGCCGCTGGCTGCTCTCCCCTGGCCCCCGCGTCCGCGCGAGTCTCCCTGGTCGCGGTCCTCACGTTCCAGCGGGCTGCTGTGAGCGCGGGATGGTGGAAGGGAGGGTCACTGGGGGAGTGCAGGGCTGGGTGCCTGCGAGCCTCCGATCCGAGCATTCACCAGCCGGCCGGCACGGAGCCCTGTGTTCCGCGTGTCTGTAAAAGATGCTTATTTCATCTGTATCGTGGATTCCCTGATCCCGGACTCGGCTAGCCGCACTGTAACTCGTGCCCGAGTGAAGCTTACCTGCTGGAGGGCCTGGCACACAGCGTGGGGGCCGCTGGAAACCGTGACATCACCAACAAAAAGCACAAAAATGCGAACCGCTTGGCACTAAGTAGACCACGAGAGGGGCACATGGGCGCAGCGCAATGCTCTCTGGGTCACCCTCGGCTGTGAGCGCACACGTTAGGTGACTCAGATTTGCTTCTGCTGCGCACATGTCCTCAGAACCACCGAGAGGCTGGGTTGCGGGGCTGTGAATTAGTTTTAGTGAGTAGGCGAGCTCACAAACATGGAACCCACGGATAACGAGGACGGGCCGTGTTTGACATGTTTGTGACTTTGAATTAAAGGTGTACTATGCAGATGCTGGTTTTTTTACATCTCACACAGACTTTTATTTTGGTGTAGAAAATAGTCACTTATTTCAGTAATTTAAAGGTAAACAACCAAAAAGGAAAAAAAAAGCCAGTTTGTTTGATTTTATCATCTTGGGAGTGGACGTATCGTCAACTTAGTGTGAACCGGCAGATGGAAGACATCACGATACTAACCGTCCTCTGTAAAATATTATAGCTCAGGCTGGTAAGATACTTCGGGTTGTCATGGCGTACTATCCGCTCTTACACTGCTATTTTTGTAGATGTGAAGCTGCTAGCAGAGTCTCTTCCTCGAAGAAATTCCTCCTTGCTCTCAGTCCGGTTGGGTGGACTGTTTCTTCGAGACCTGGCCACAGAAGGCACCATGTTTCCCCTTCTGGTGTTCCCGAATTCAGTACGTACGGCAGTGGGATGGCTGCTCCTCCCGGGTTGGGTGGGCTGTGGTCTGTCTTAGGTAGGCAATAGGTAATACTAACTTCATTCTGACGTTCAGTCATGTTGAGAAAGATGGGCTGACTAAAAACAAACTTGAATTTAGTGAGGTTTTTTAATTTGCCAGAGAGTGAATGTTGGAGGGTTTTAGGGCAGGCAGTGCCTTCTTCCTGTCCTCTGTCGTAGCTGCCGTGGAGTAGTTTGCTCTGTTTTGGAAGAAAATGCCATCGGCACCACTGTTTCCTGCGTTGCAAGGTCACTGTTCGCATCTCCTCTGTCTGGAGTTCATTTTCATGCATTCTGACCCTAAGTCACTGATGGAAAGTCCCATCTTTTTCGGAGTTCCAAGAGAACCACTTCAAGTTATCTATATATTTGTAATCTTTTATAGTCAATATACTTTATTAATTAGATCTTTGATCTTATTAAGTTGGCAGAGGTATGGTCAGAGTAGCTGAGCATTTAGCTACTTGCTCTGATTTTTTTTCAGGGGGTGGTTTGTGGAGAGGGTGGGAGCGCAGTGTGAGTGTCTACAAAGCCTTACATACTTCCTGCTCATTTAGGAATCTGTCATTAAACACGCTCACTGCTGAGGAGCAGAGTAGTATACTGTCCATTTTAGCTTAGAAAAAGGCACAAATGAGAGAGATCAGTCTGCAAGTCCTCTCATCCAGTGTCAGGTGAGTTTTGGTTTGGAGTGCTGAGCGGGATGATGCCACAGGGCAGGACTTGAGGAAGTGCGCGCGCGGCCATTCGTCCCTTCTCACCTGGCATTCGTGCATCTTGTGTCTGTTTTAATAGCAAAAAGAAGTTGGCAGAGTCTCACAGTCTTTTGGTCTCCAGACAACATCTGCAGACAGAAGTGATCATAACCCTGGTAATTTGTCATATGTTCTTTTTTTCTTTTTTTAAGATTTTATTTATTTACTTGATAGACAGAGATCGCAAGTAGACAGAGAGGCAGGCAGCGAGAGAGGGGGAAGCAGGCTCCTTGCTGAGCAGAGAGTCCGATGCGGCGCTCGATCCCAGGACCCTGGGATCATGACATGACCCGAGCCGAAGGCAGAGGCTTTAACCCACTGAGCCACCCAGGCGCCCCAAGGGTTTCTATTTTATAAAATTTTCATAAATGAGAACTAATTAGAAAATAGTTTAGAAAATGTCTTTTTTCCCAGAATTCCTTACAGGTTATCAGGAATAGGGTGATTGTTTTTGCTGTGTTCCATTTTCTTTCTCTGGTTCTTCCCTTCAGCTGCGGACCCGGATGACCCGGTTTTTGAGATGCTGTATGAGAGAAATCCAGTGCACAGCCATTTTGAGAGGCGGCTGAATGTCAGCACGAGGCCCTTGAACATCATATATAATCCCCAGGCTATTAAAAAAGTAGCAGACTTTTTCTACAAGGGAAAGGTTCATACCTCAGGTTAACTTTTTTGTTTGATCTTATGTTACTTTCTATAGACATCTTTCTTATCATTTTTAGTGCTTTGGACAAGGGTTATTATACACTGAAGTGACCTGGAGAGGCTGGAATCAAAAAGGCCTGGAGGGCCCGTGGGTAGGGTTTTTCTTAGTTACGGAAACAAAGGAGATGTCCTTGGAAAGTTACTTTTCCGAAAGGGATCAGTATTAAATATTTTCTTTGTCTTTGCTTCCATTTAGCATGCTTTAAAAAATAGCTTCCATTCTATTAGGGGGGTGGTTTCCTTGGCTACCCAGGATATTCTAGGCCAAAGAATTTAGGAGGAACGTTCAAGAACTTCCCTCTAGATGGCAGGGTCAGTGGTCTGTTTCACCTGCTTGGCGCGGTGTGGAATACACTGCAGGGCTCATCCTTGCGGTGTTCTCTGCCATCGTTGCCTTATTCACGCCTCCCTTCATTCCCAGGAGAGATTTGAGATCGTAGGAGCAGAAAAAGCGCTCTCGTTGACAGGCGAAAACAGTAGTCCTTTCCTACATGTATCCCCTCTCTCCCTCCTTATAACAATGGAGCTATTTTAGTTTTTGGACCAGTTTTTGAGTCTTCATGTCAACAACAGCTGTAAATGCTGTGGCTTTATTGCTCTGTCACTGGTAGAATATAGAAGGCATTTCCTTCCAAGTCCCACTTTTCTCTTTTAACGTAGCGGTACGCTTTCAGGATGTAGAATGGTCTGGGATCGTTCAGAAAATGGTTCAAGGAAATGCTGGTGACTTAGGTGCCCCCCCCCCCGCCGCCATGGCTGGGCCCCCATCGTTGCCCCGCTCCGGTTACTGCACGCAGTGCCGGCGCAGGTGGGAGTAGGAGCCTTTGTTGTACGGACGGTTCTTTGGCTTCGGTGGGGAGATTTGGCGAGAACAGATGTTGCAGTCGTCTTTTCCACCCTGCCGCTTGAGAATTCTCACTCTCCCGTGCATCTCTAATCTTGCAGGTTTTGGCTATCAGTCTGAACTTGAGCTGAGAGTGGCAGAAGCTGCCCGAAGACAGTATAACAAACTGAAGATGCAGACCAAGGCGGAAATCCGACAAACGCTCGATCGTTTGCTGGTGGGGGACTTCATCGTAAGTGGGGCAGGGGCTGGCGCTGTCAGCTTCTTCCCTTCCTCTGGTTGAGCACGCTTGCTTCAACCGCAAGCATGGAGTTCACTGAAAATAGGAGATCCTTCTTAGCTAGCAAAAAATAAAATCTCATGGCCTTGACAGGCTGTCAAGGATACAAACGAATGGGGGCGCCTGGGTGGCTCAGTGGGTTAGAGCCTCTGCCTTCAGCTCAGGTCATGATCTCAGGGTCCTGGGATCGAGCCCTGCATCGGGCTCTCTGCTCAGCGGGGAGCCGGCTTCCTCCTCTCTCTCTGCCTGCCCCTCTGCCTACTTGAGATCTCTGTCTGTCAAAGAAATAAACAAAATCTTAAAAAAAAAAAGATTCTCTCTAAAAGAAAAAAAAGTAGAAATATTTGAGTTTCAGTGTTTATTGGAATTCCATAATTTTGACAATACTGTGAGATAGTAAATCCTCTAACTATAGAAGCCGGATCTTTCTTAAGCTGTGAATCACCACAAAGAGCAGAAAACCCCAGTCCCGTAATTTGCTAATTATTTTTCCTCCCACTTCAAACATTTGCCTGTGGTAATGTCTCAAATCCTTCAGCATGTGGATCTACTTTTGTTTTAAACTTTTTGCTCTGATACCATTGACCTTAAAGTGATCCAATAACCCCTGAATGTGGCTTTCAGAAAGCCTTGAGCTCAACTGGTAAAGCCGTTTAGTTTTTGTGGTTGTGGTTATGTGACTTCTGGTTTATTTTACTTCTGCAGGAGGAGAGCAAAAGGTGGACCGTGCGACTAGATATTTCCGCCCCTCAGGTGATCTTTCCTGACGATTTCAAATCCAGGAACCCCGTGTTAGTTGTTGTGGATCTAGGGAGAATGCTGTTGACAAATAGCCAAGGTATGGTGTGCACGCGAAGTGGTGAAGACGGACCCCGCAGGGATTGATCTGCCTATGCTTAACCAAGTAAAGCTTAAAAAACGCTTTCTAGGGGCGCCTGGATGGCTCAGTCCATTAAGCGTCTGACTCTTGATTTCAGCTCAGCTCATGATCTCAGGGTCGTGAGATCAAGCCCCAAGTCAGGCTCCGTGCAGAGGGCAGAGCTGCTTGAGATTCTCTCTCACTCTCTCTCAAAAAAAGGGCTTTTATGACGTCTTAACCGCACAGTTCACTTGTTACTTCTTTTTTGACATTTGTATTGGGATATGTTTTAAAATGGGCAGTTCAGTTGTTGTTGGGATATTGACAGAATTGTGCAATTTACTGTGTTATCTAGTCCCAGAACAGTTTCATCAACCTGGGAAGACATTCCAAGCCCTTCTGCTGTCACTCTCCATTACCCCTTCTCCTGTGCCCTTCCAACCATTAATTTCCTGTCTCTGTGGATTTGATTCTGCTGAACATTTCATACGAACGCAGTCATGTAACTGTGGCTTTTTAATGTGTGTTTTTTTTTCACGTAGCCTAATGTTTTCGAGATTTATCTATGTTGTAGCTTGTTGTACTTCATTCCTGCCTGTGGTTGAGTAATATTCCTGTGTGTGAATATACTCACACCTTTATTAAGCGTTCGTCAGTTGGTGGACATTTGGGTTGTTTCTGCTTTTTGGCCACCGTGAACAATGCTTTATGAACATCCACGTATGGGCTTTCGTGTAGACGTATTTTCAACCTCTTGGGTATTACTTCCGTGTGGAGTTGCTGGGTCATATGGTGACTTTGTGTTTTACATTTTGAGGAACTGCCAGATTGTTTTCCAAAAGGGTGGCACCATTTTACTATCTTACCAGCAAAGTATGAGGGTTTCTATGTCTCTACATCTTTGCCAACACTTGCTGTTATCGGTCTTTTAGATTATCGCCATTTTTTCTTTTTTAGGAATGTGAAGTAGTGTCTCATTGTGGTTTTTATTTGTATTTCTCATGAAGCACTTCTGATTTTAAGAAACCCCATTTCTCAGAACTTCATTTCAGAAATAGAGGTTTAATCTATTTAGGGATATTAGGGACCCATATAAAAAGAGACTCCTGGAAGGTGATTTCATTACTATTATTAGATCCAAAAAATATTTATTGTTTACCTTGAGATGGGCAGGAAGAAAGAGGATTCATGGGGCAAAAGATTGAGGAAGCTTCTCAAATAATCTCAATCTTACCTTCACTGAGAAGACCCAAAAGAGAAGAGGTAGAGGATTCGAACAGGAGTGGGAAAGTTTGGTGCCATGGGGAATGTTAAAAGGGAATTAGATCTGAAGAAAATGACCTCACCCCACGGAAAGCACCTACTTGAACTTGTAAATCATAAACATGGAACAGAGACGTGGGTGACAGAACCCAGTGGTGTGATTTTGTAGTTGACTCAGCCCTGAACAGTAAAAGACTGGACTGTGGAAGTCTGTGGAAGAGAAGGGTTGAATTGTGAAATTAGCCTTGGGTGTGACATTGTGAGCTTGCGAGCTCTGAGCTGGGCTTTCGGGGTATTGTTGAGTAAGACAGGTGAGGCCTGGGTCCCTTTGAAACATTCAGGGAATGGGGGGAACCAAACGAGCACATAGATACAGGGAAAGGTGAACAGCCAGCTGAGAGTGAGGTAGGAACGGTTGGGGAGAGCAGATGGTGGCTGGGGCGGGGAAGCAGGTCATTAGTTTCTGCTCCTCGACCTGCGTTCTGCTGTCAGCAGGCCTCCATCTTTCCCCTCTTGCGTTCTGATTTTACAATTACTAGACAAGTTTACATCAAAGAAATAGTAAGATCAGAATATCATGCTTAGAGTTTTCATCCGTGTGTTTTTTGTAGATTGGGGTTGGTTGATTTTCTCTTTTTCCTTAATCATTACGTTAAAGGAAAGAGTAAGGAAGGAGCAGACGTATACTTTGCATCTTTTCTTTTTTATCTGCAGATGACTCCAAGAGGAAAAGTGGGGATGGGCTAGCGTCTGAAGAGGACCAGTTTAGTGATGACGAGTATAAGACGCCCCTTGCCACACCTCCCAGCAGCCCCCCTCCCGAGACACGCAGTGGCAACGGAGGGAAAACGGTGCCATTTGCTGAGATGGAATTCAGCGCAGAGCAGCTGCAGGCACACCTCATGAGCACCAAGATGTATGAGAGGTACTCCCTGTCATTCATGGACCTCCAGATCATGGTCGGACGGGTGAAGGACAATTGGAAGCACGTCCAGGATATTGACGTGGGACCAACGCACGTGGTTGAGAAGTTCAACGTTCACCTCCAGTTAGAACGTCGCTTGATTTATACTTCAGATCCCAAGTACCCCGGAGCCGTGCTCTCGGGCAACCTCCCAGACTTGAAAATCCACATCAATGAAGAGAAAATAGCTGCTCTGAAGAATTGCTTTGCTCTCCTGACCACCCCAGAAGTGAAGACTTCGGACACTCAGTTTAAGGAGAAGATTTTTCCGCAAGGCGGGCAGCGGGGCAGTTTGCAAGACTCAGTAATGAATTTAACCCAGAGCTTTGTGATGCTGGAGCAGCATACCCGGGAGGTTCTGGTGGAGTCACAGCTCCTCCTGGCCGAATTTAAGGTGAACTGCATGCAGCTTGGTGTGGAAAGCAATGGTCGGTACATTTCTGTGCTCAAGGTGTTTGGGACCAACGCTCACTTTGTGAAGAGGCCTTACGATGTGGAGGTCTCCCTGACCGTCCATGGACTGCTCCTGGTGGACACGATGCAGACGTACGGTGCTGATTTTGACCTTTTGATGGCTTCGCATAAGAACTTGAGCTTCGATGTCCCAACAGGAAGCCTCCGGGACAGCAGGGCCCAGTCTCCTGTCTCTGGATATAATGCGGCCCATCTCACCAGTGCGGCCACACTGAATGACCCATCGGCTACTGGTGTTTCACTTGACAAAATTCTCACCAAAGAGCAGGAGTCCCTCATCAAACTGGAATATCAGTTTGTGAGTTCAGAGTGCCCGTCGATGAATTTGGACGGCACTCTTCAGGTGATTTCATTACAGGTGAATAATCTGGATATTATCCTAAATCCAGAGACAATTGTGGAGCTGATTGGTTTTCTTCAGAAATCTTTTCCCAAGGAAAAAGATGATTTGAGTCCTCAGCCTTTAATGACTGATTTTGAAAGAAGCTTCAGGGAAGAAGGAACTTACCAAGCTACATATGAACAGAACACCGAGGTTGCCGTGGAAATCCACAGGCTCAACTTACTGCTCCTTCGGACAGTAGGGATGGCAAATGGCGAGAAATACGGCCGAAAAATTGCAACTGCGAGCATTGGCAGCACCAAAGTTAACGTCTCAATGGGTAGCACATTTGACATGAATGGTTCTCTCGGCTGTTTGCAGCTCATGGATTTGACTCAAGAGAACGTTAAGAACCAGTACGTTGTCAGCATTGGGAATTCCACAGGCTATGAAAATATCATCAGCGACATTGGCTACTTTGAATCTGTATTTGTTAGGATGGAAGACGCAGCCGTAAGTGAAGCTTTGAGTTTCACCTTTGTTGAAAAATCCAAACAGGAGTGTCTTCTCAACCTCAGGATGGCTTCCTTGCATTACAACCACTCTGCCAAATTTCTGAAGGAGTTGACGTTGTCCATGGATGAGCTGGAAGAAAATTTTCGAAGTATGCTGAAAAGCGCCGCTACCAAAGTCACTACGGTACTGGCTACCAAGACGGCCGAGTACAGTGAGATGGTGTCACTTTTCGAAACGCCAAGGAAGACTCGGGAATCCTTTATCGTAGAAGAAAATGAAGTGTATGGGCTTGACCTCACTGGGTCTCATTCTGACACCGTGAAGCTGATCTTGAACATAAACATTGAATCCCCTGTTGTGTCTATCCCTCGGAAGCCCGGGAGTCCCGAGTTGTTGGTGGGACATTTAGGACAAATATTCATCCAGAATTTTGTATCAGGAGACGATGAATCCAGAAGTGACCGTCTGCGGGTAGAAATTAAAGACATTAAGTTATATTCTTTGAACTGCACCCAGTTGGCAGGCAGAGAGGGTCCTGGGTCCGAAGTAAGCCGGGGGTTTTGCTCTCCTTCTGGCTCTGCCAGTGCCAACAGTCAGGAGGAAGCTCATTTCACCCGACATGATTTCTTTGAATCTTTGCATAGAGGTCAAGGTGAGAGTGTAAATCTTTTGTCTCATTTTGTCAAAAGATTCCAAACCCAGTGCATGTGGTACTTTGCATAAAACAACAATGAAAACCTTTTCTTTTAGAATTATCCCCAGTGAAATATTTAATCGAATTTTAGATAGAATTTTAATAGAATTCTTCCTTTCGGGTTGGTATGTTTTCAGTTGTTCCCATTGGATATCATATTTGGCAAAATAAGAATTTTTATTTTTATTTATTTTTTTTAAAGTGGCCTCCTTTAACATTGGATGAATGCCCATTTACGGGGTTGTTTCAAAGGGTGGGGTCCGTTAGAGTATTATTTAATTTGGTGAGATCCATCTGATTTTTTTCAGTTCTAAGCTGTAGATCTTTGCTAGTTGTTAAATATTGTAGTCCAAGATAGCTGGGGGGTTGACAAAAGTGGGATGTGAAATTTTGTCTGTGGATATAATATTTTCCTTTCAGTATTCTGTCATCTTCTGTAAGGGGCTGGTTCAGGGCTCTAGGAGTAAAATGCCTCCATTTATGTTCTTGATATGATCTGCTAAAACCAAACATTTCAGTCTGTTAGCCTTGGCATCCCCAGACATCAGCCTGGCTCTCCTTATCGGCAAAGAAATTCACGCCTTAGAGGGTTTCTCCATCTGTGGTTCTCAGATGTGAATTTGCCAGTTCACTTACATCCTTACCTAAAGATTGTTTTCTCTGCCTGGGATAAAAGGTGTTCACTTAGAACCTGATATTGTTCTTGATTTTGATGTTGGCCCAGTGAGAGGGATCAGTCTGTCGTTGAAAGCTGGGTAAGGATGAGCAGTTTGGTTTGGAAAATGCTGGCTTGGGAGGCCAAGAGAAGCTTGGAGACCTGGCCTGCATTAATGTTCACCACATTGTGTTTTGAAGCCACCGTATGGAGCATGTCATGAAAAATATTGTTTCTTCTTGTGTATAAATTTACGTTGTACCTCTGTTTGCTATGAGTTTTGGTCTGGGTCTTGCTATGAGTTTGCACTCAGTCATAGATCCCAGGTGCCAGCTGTTCTGCCCTTTGGGTCTAGGGGTAACTCACAGGCTTTATTTTATACACCTTATACTTCAGCAACAACACAGTAAATATTGGCATTTCCAATCTGTCATTTTCTCTCTGTCATGCCAGCTTTTCACATCCTGAACAACACCACCATTCAGTTTAAACTGGAGAAGATCCCTATAGAGAGAGAATCTGAATTGACTTTCTCCCTTAGTCCAGATGACCTGGGAACTTCTAGCATCATGAAGATCGAAGGGAAATTTGTCAACCCAGTTCAGGTAAACATGTGTTGATTTTCATGTGTGGGCAGTTGAAGTCCTAGATTTACTTCATATCATAATAATATGTTCGTATCTTGTTACATTATTTGTGTATATAAAATGTTAGAAGGAAAATATGTAAATTCAAGGAGACATTGTGACTGCCTATTACTGTTGGTAACTTGTTCTGTGAACATGGAGCCTTTTCCCTGTGTCCTTTCATCGCTGGGGAACCAGCCTTGTTGGCTGACTTCATGTGGAAGAACGGTGAGTCCTGTAGAGAGAGGAGGCAGATCGTTAATTCTGTTGCCATTCAAAAACAAGCAGAGTTATTGCTTAAAAAGTCAGAACCTGTCTTTCCCAGGAGGATATAGTTCTTGTCACTCTTTTGACATACTTGGCTCAGCCTGTAAAACAATCTGATTATTTGAGCTGTTAACAGACCCTCTCAAGGGAGAATTAGTCTTGCCCTCTTTGAAGTGAAACGGGCCCAGACAGGGATTTCATGTGTGTGTGTAGGCACGCGCACATGCTTGGGTGTAGTGAGTATGCCCGTGTGTGTGGCGAGTGTATGTGTACACAGCTATCCTATTTCCTTCAAAAGTGTCGTTTCTCCTGCTTTCACAGGGACGAGCACAAAGAGCATATCATTATAAAACAGCAGGGACAGGTGATCTTAGGACAGTGGACCGTAGCCTTGGGCAGTAACTGGTCACTAGTCTGTATCTGGCCGCTGCTCTGGAGAAACTCAGGAGTCCTGTTCACAGAGCTTGTGTACCTTTTGACATCAGTGGTTCCTGGATATGGGTCCCTGGGTGAGAGAACTTTCCCCAAAGCTGTCCTATCTTGGCTAAACTTTTGCATTCCCAGTTGTGGCTACTAGGGTGGCTTTTTCACCTTAAATCTAGCATATAGCATGAATTCTGTTGGATTATATTGACTTACTCTTCTTATGGTTACTGTGGTTTTTGATGAAAACCTTCTAAAAATTATTGTAAATAATTCTTTAAGTTATTACTTAATATTTAATTTAATAATTTTAATAATTTTAAAATATTTTATTATTAAAAATTTAAAACATACACAACAGTGGAATAGTTTTGTTTTTTTTTTAAGATTTTAGTTAGTTATTTGTGAGAGAGAATGAGAGAGAGAACATGAGAGGGTCAAAGGGAGAAGCAGACTCCCCACTGAGCAGGGAGCCCGATGCAGGACTCAATCCTAGGACTCCAGGGTCATGACCTGAGCTGAAGGCAGTCACTTAACCAACCCAGGCACCCAACAGTGGAATAGTTTTAATGAACCTCGTGTACCCATCACTCAGATTCAGCAGTTCTTAATATTTTGCCGCATTTTTCTCATTTTTCTCTCTCCTTTTTTTTGGCGGGGGATGGGGGAGGCAGGGAGAGTTAGAGGAAGAGGGAGAAAGAGAATCTCAAGCAGGCTCCATGCCCAGTGCAGAGCCTGACTCAGGGCTTGATCTCACACCCCTGAGATCATGACCTGAACTGAAATCAAAAGTCAGATGCTCAACCGACTGAGCCACCCAGGTGCCCCTTTTGGTGAACTATTTTAAGGCAAATCCCAAGAGTTGTACCATTTTTACTGCCATATATTTGGAAGGTATCTCTAGTCCACATGCATTTTCTTACATGACTACAATGGTATTATGATGTCCAAATGAGGATTCCTTGGTAACATAATAAATTTTAATCTATTTTCAGATTTCAGAGACATTTTTGATTATTTTTAAAATATGTCTTTTCACTTTTGGTTTGTTTGAGACCCTGTACATTGCATTTCCATAATACATTGTGTGGGTCTGTGTTTAGTTTCCCTCTCATTCCCCCCCACCCCCCGCCCCATTATTGCTTTGTAAGAGGCAGGTCAGTTGCCCTGTGGTTGTCCCACATTCTGGATTGGGCTGTTCGTTTATGGCATCACTCAGCTTGTTCTCCCACATTTCCTGTAAGCTGTACCTTAACTCTACAGGTTTAACTGGATTCAGGTTCTTTTTTTCTTGGCCAGTACACTTCAGCAGTGGGGGCTGTGTACGTCACATTGCATTATATCAAGCGGCACATAATGCCTGGTTGTCTCTGTGTTAGTGATGCTGAACTTGATGATTGTGTGCAGGTTGCGAGAACCCAATCTGTCCATTGTAAAGGCCTCCCTACAAGGGCTTCTTCCAAGGATCAACTCTGATGGGATACATTAGTCCACTGGGGCTGTTAAACCATCACTTTCCAGTTCTGTCACTTCTGTATATCTGTTTGGAACTCCTCTGTTAAAAAATTTCCCTTAAGTATATAAAAAAAAAGTGTGAAAATATTTTTAATACGTTGTAATTAAAAACAAAGTAATGGGAGAGGAAACATAAGTGATTTTGGCTTATTATTATCATTACACAGCACTTTCTGTTGAGCTGAACTAAACAAAGGTTATTATGCTAACTGGGGTTGATTGGCAAGTTTCAGAACCGTGAGTCTTGTTTCTCAGTCCTCTGGTAACCACCACATTGGACTTTTGGCGGCATTCCCATCAATTTCTGCAGTTGTTTTTGTAGGGTTAGAAAGAGTGATTTTACTGATTCAGGCCTACAGTCAGCAATACTTACTGAACACTGATTGTGGAAAGATTATTTTGTGAGGCGCTGGGGGAGGTAGGGACATGGCCTCGTCAGTAGACATGGGCCAGTGAGAGGTTAAGGACAGAAAAGAAACAGAAGGGATAGTCCCTGCTGTTAACTAATTTAAAGCGTCTAGGGAAAACCCATAAACATCAGCTCTGGAAACTGGAGTGCGATCGGTGATAGCAGTTGGAGTAACCGAATTCTTCTTTTTGACTGCAGGTGCTGTTAGCAAAGCATGTATATGAGCAGGTTTTACAGACGCTGGACAATCTCGTGTATAGTGAAGATCTGAATAAATTTCCAGTCAGTGCTACCTCCTCACCTTGCCCTAATTCTCCTCTGCCTTCCCTCAGTACCTGTGGAGAACCTTCCACTGAAAGGAAGGAGAATGGATTGTTCAGCCACTCCAGCCTTTCTAACTCTTCTCAAAAGTCCTTGTCTCTGAAGGAAGTCAAATCTTTTACCCAGATTCAAGCCAACTTTTGTATATCAGAGCTTCAAGTTCAGCTAAGCGGAGATCTGACTCTGGGGGCCCAGGGTCTCGTGAGCTTAAAGTTTCAGGATTTTGAGGTAGAATTCAGTAAAGACCACCCTCAGACTTTATCTGTGCAGATTGCCCTGCGCTCTCTGCTGATGGAAGACTTACTGGAGAAAAACCCAGACTCCAAATACAAGAACTTGATGGTGTCTCGGGGAGCCCCTAAGCCATCCAGTTTAGCACAAAAAGAGTATCTTTCTCAGTCTTGTCCTTCAGTATCCAATGTGGAGTATCCCGACATGCCTCGGTCACTCCCTTCCCACATGGAAGAAGCTCCTAATGTCTTCCAACTGTATCAGAGACCCACCTCAGCATCCCGGAAGAAGCAAAAGGAAGTCCAAGACAAAGACTGTCCCTTGACCCCACCCCCTTCTCCAACAGTAGATGAGCCCAAGATACTTGCTGGGAAGAGTAAATTTGATGATTCCTTGGTACATATCAATGTATTCTTGGTGGATAAGAAGCATCCAGAATTCTCTTCCAGTTATAATCGAGTTAACCGGAACATTGATGTCGATTTTAACTGCTTGGATGTGCTGATCACGCTGCAGACCTGGGTTGTGATACTAGATTTTTTTGGAATTGGCTCCACTGCGGACAACCACGCCATGAAGGTGCTGCCTGAGGACATTCTGCAAAATGTGAGGTCAGAATCAAATGCTCTCCTGGAGTCTGAGCTTCAGGATCCGGTTAACACCAAGCTGGACCTCAAGGTATCATGCCCCCTTTGGCTCCTTGACGTTCTCAGAGTGAATTTTGCTTTGTTTACGTAAATGCAGTCACTGTTCATTTACCCTAGGAAATAGATCTTATTGACGGGGGAGCTATATTTAGTCTTTCAGATGTCTGTTAATATTTTAGAAAAGGCTTTAGCATAAATCCCATCTGGAGGCAGGGAAAACAAATGGTTTAAGTAAGCTCCTGTCTTTCATTGGGTTGTGAGGTTCGGTGGAACGCTCTGGTTTCTTGGAGCCTCAGATTGCTGGTTTTTGGTGATCCAATCAGTTAAGATAACTCAGTGAGGTACCGTATGTAGAGCACATAGCCGAGTGTCGGATACCTAGTAGCTGCTCTAGAATGTGGCTTCGGTCCTCTGTCCCTGCTCACTCAGGACATCGTTGGCTCTCACTGAGGCAACAGGACAACCACAGAGAGTGAAGTCTCACGTCAGACTGCCTGTGTTGGAGTCCTGGCACTTTTGCTCTATCCTCTGGCTGTGTGGCCTTGGGGACAGTTTTTAACTTCTTTCTCCCCCGTTTTTCTCATCAGTGAACTGGGGGGTGTTGAGCGGTGCTGCCGTCATGGGGCTGCTGCGAGGATTCGGTGGGAGAACTGCAGGAGCAGGGCCCTGTGCGCAGTGTGTGGCATGAAGCGAGCATTCAGCGAATGAGAACTTGTGTGTTTTTTTGCTGTTATGTGGATTACCAGACTTATAACCTATCATTGGTACTCCTAGCATAGACGTTTAAAAACACATGAAAAAGATCGTGTTTGATTTTACGGTTATTCTGTTCCATGCGCTAGCACGGGAAGATGGGTAAGCAGCTAAATGCAGTGGACTCTTTGGGGGCACGTCCTCAGAGCGACAGCCACCCAGAGCCCGGGGCCCCCTGCTGTGGCCGATGCCATCCGTGCCTGGAGGGTGACGTTCTTCAGCTACTTGTCATAGCAAAGGCGGCCTGGCGCTGGCTGCCAGGGAGCCGTCAGGGAGGAGAATCATGTTTAATCCAGTTGCTACCTCCTTTCCTTGGCTGGTAGGAGGCTGCGCTCCTCGAGAAATGGAAGAGCTTTCAGGACAGAGTTTGGCCCGAACCTGTGTTACCTCTCCTGCTTAGTGCCTGTGGACGAGGGCCGTTGCGGCCCTCTGAGAAACTCCGGCTCCCGTTTAGCTGGATGAATGGCCACCGGGGAGGCTTCGGTCATTGTTTGGGACTTGATATGTTTGCGGCCATAATTTTCATCTCGTGGTGCCTGCAGTGAACAGCCCCAGGAACGCTCTGGCGTTGGGTGTGGAAGTGCTCCAGGGGGCTTTGCACAGGTAGTGGTAGCCGGCTTCACAGGGGAACAACACTGGATAATGCCCCTTGGCAATGGGCTGTTCTCGAATTTTTGAAAACATTTTTATTGTGAAAATTTTCAAACATAACACATATAACTTCCATTGACTTTATTCCTTTCTTCTTTTTGCTGAAGTATTTTAAAGCAAATTCCAGATCTATCATTATTCTACCTCTTCATGCTTTGGTATTCCTTTCTAAAAAATGTGGACATGTTCTTCCCTGACCACTTATAACTCAATTAATAAGAATTTCTTGGTATTCTGTAACACTCACCAGTCCGTGATCAGATCTTTTTGATGATCTCAGAGTAGCCCTTTTACTGGTGGATTATAGAGAGATGAATGTTTAAGAAAGTTCATGTCTTCCCTATGATCTCTGCAATTCATTGGAATGCTTTGCTTCGTTTACAAAAGGGGGAGGATCGAATAAAAGGACATGTGACTCTTTTGAATGGGAGTTCAGATAAGGGTCACATGTGACATTTGCTATCCTAGCTCCTAATCTCTGTTAATAAAGAAAACCAGTCTTTATTCCCCCCCTTGCCACTGGCTTGTAGAAACTGGGCTAGTGTCCTGTAGACTGTCCCACATTCTGGATGTGTCTTTTGGTTTCCATCTGGCGCCACTTGACTTCTTTGATCTTCTCGTTTTAGAAATGGAAGTCAGCTCTGGAGACTTCCTCAGATTCAGGTTCAACTTTTGGTTCACACTTCGTGGGTCACTCTGGGTGCTTCCTGTTGTGTCGTGCTCGAGGGTATGCAGCGTCTGGTGGTCCCACGTAGAGTGACACTAGGATTCATGCTGAGAGTGGGGGCAGGGGGTGACAGCTGGGTTCCTCTAATCAAAGCATTTTTAGCCCCACTGTCTTTGTTATTTGGGTGATTAAATGACAAGAGGCTTTGTTTTCCTCCCTCATGATAATCTCGTTTCTTTGAGACCTGTGTGTCTGTGTCAGCAAGCTTTCTGCAGCCTCCAAGGCCACCACACCTAGAATAATCCCCTCCTTTTTTCTCTGCCTTCCTCTACAAATGTTCCTCCTTCTTATTTTCTTTGTATTATTCCCCCCCCCCCCCCCCCCCCGTCTTTTTTGCTCCTTATCATTCATTCATCAAACTTTACGGAGCACAGGCTTAGTGGCAGGCCCTGGAGGTGCAGGGCTGAGTCTGGTGGTTGGAAGCAGTGCATGTGAATTGAGGTTCCATCTTTTCCCTTCTCCTTCCTTCTCCCCAACTGATCTCTTATCCCCGGGGATGATGCTAAGGCACCTGTCTCAACACATCCTAGATATAGACGTCCTTTGAATGTTTGAAATGACGGTGTTACAATACAGGATTTATTTGTTACAAGGAATGTGGTTCCCAAGACCGAAGATTTTGGCATTCTTCTGTTTTGGCTTGTCCCTCAAAAAGATCTTGGACTCTGGTTCCTAGGCCAAGTCCCAGCTGGTCAGCAGAGGCTCTATTAAGTGTTTTTCTAGTCATTAAACAGGATTCTAAATCATATTTATTGTTTTGCTTGGACAGATTTCTTAGGGTAGGACTTAATGAATCTCTATGCATGAAACAAATGCAAAAATGAGAATGATTGTTTTATAATGTAACAGGTTTCACTGACGAAGTCCAGACGAGGTGAGCACAGAGATGCCACTGTGGGCCCTGGGTTTTAGGTTGTCCTGTGGAGCCCCTTTCTTATTAACTCTCTCCTCTGATAATTTGTGACGGATCAAGAAAGCTAAAATGAAATTGGCATCCACAAAAGTGTTCTCGTCATATTTCCCGAGCCCTTACTGTATCTTCCTTGATTTGGTTCTGCTGTTTGCCTGCCACATGCCTTTTCTCCCCCAGTAAGATCTGCCTTGCTTTATCTCCCATGTTCTTAGGTTCATTCGCTCTCTCTTGTGCTGAATAAGACCACCAGTGAGCTTGCTAAAGCCAGTGTGTCCAAATTGGCGGCACACCTGGAAATGATTGGTAAGTGGGGAGAAATCAAACTTGCAAAATGTGGTAAGCATTTGGACCTCCTGCTCGCAAATGTAATTGTCTTCACGTGCAAAGTAAGGTGAGGGATCCGTGGCTCGGATTGTGGTTCTTGGTCTGGCTGTGGTTTGTGGTGGTGGTTCCCAATGATTGGCTTAGGGAGCAGAATCATGTGGCCAGCTTGTTAAAAATGCATTTGTCTGCTCCCCCCCTACCCCCGCCCCAAAATACGATTCATTAGGTTGGGATGGGGCCCTGGCATCTATCTGTGTTTTTAACAAACTCTGTCTAACGTGACTATATAATTTTTTTGTCCAAATCGGGACATTTTGAGAGTGAAAGGGGACATTATTAATAATTATACCTGGGAAACCAGGGTATATGTTCACTCTCTTGCCATAATAGCCACCAATAAGGGGTGTGGTTTTAGGCGGGAGGAAATTGCAAAGCTGGCATTCTGCAGGTTGAAATTGTTAGTTGAACACAAGGGATCCACTACATCAAGTTCTAAATAGAAGAGGTTTATGAAGTGTGAATAAAGCACTATTCCTTCCTCAGAGAACAGATAATGAAATAACGGAAGATCACAGCTCAGATGTCGACTCTGTAGTGTAAACAACAATGTCTTTTGGGAAAGGAATGATCTGATATTGAGATTTCATGCCTGATGTAAATTCAGTTAATTTATAAAAGCCCAGAAGAGATGGGTCTTTAAAATTGGGGGAAGTTTGGGTTTTTTTGTTAGATGACATCAAGGGCCAAATATAAGTACGTCTTCAATTCACTGAGAGCTGAGCTAGCATGGTGAACACAGACACCGAAGTCATTGCTCTGTAGTGCTAATTATGACGATAAAACTTGTTTTATGGAAGCAACTGTTTGCAGTCTCACTTTTTAATATCCACACCGTGTAAAGAATGATTCATCATAGGTTCACATCCCAGTTGCACATGTTTTAACATCCTTCTTTGTTCATTTCTACCTTCAAGTGGTTTCACTCTTGTAATACCAGAGTGGTTTTAAATCTGTCTCCAGTGTCTGTCTTATTAAGTGCACTTTTTTTTAATTAAATCACACTAACACCCACCTAATGTTGCCTGAATACCTGACATATCTCGGACACTTCCTCCTTTATTCTTTTATCCATGGTACAATTAATAGACCTTTTGCTATTTCACTAATTCCAGTTAATGGTCTTAATCTCTGAAAGGATCCCATTTTGTCTGTTTTTTGAAATGTTTTATCTTTTAGTTTGTATATGCATTTAATTTCTTTCCCCTTCTAAAGGTTAAATAAAGTATGATATTGCTGTATTGTTTCAACCCCCTTTGGACTTCTGCACTGAGACTGTTTGAAGCAATATGGAAAATGTTATTGGGGGGTGGATTGGAATATGAAAATTTGCCTTTGACATTTAATTTGATTAAATAAAAGTCTGAGGCATGTGTTTATCGGTTTTGTGCCAGACATATTTAAGGTGTAGAATGAAAAAAGATACATAAGAATGTGTTTTAATTTTAACATTCCTAGACGGAGACCTGGCCTTACAGGGCAGCATTGGGAGCCTGTCCCTGAGTGACCTCACAGCGCACGGAGAATTCTACAGAGAGCGCTTCACGACCAGTGGGGAAGAAGCGCTCATCTTCCAGACTTTTAAGTAAAAATACCAGTTTTTTTCCTTTGACATTTCGTTATATTTGCTTGCTATTTCAAATTCTTGTTGGCTAAACAATAAAAGTTTAAGAAAATGTTACCTTCTTAGGTAAAATTGACATGATCTAGTTGCAGGGAATCCTGATTTCTAGTAAGACTGATCTGTGTTGAAGCGGGCTACTCAGTCTTCATAAACAGATGGCGTGGAATTGAAATAATTTTTTCCTTAAGATTTTTTTTTTTAAAGTAACGTCCACACCCACCCTGGGGCTCAAACTCACAACCCCGAGGTAAGGGTCGCATGCTCCACCGACTGAGCCCGCCAGGTGCCCCAAAATAATTGTGGTTATTCAAAAGCCTGGCTCTCCTGCCGGCTTTGCAGTCACTTGTTATGTGACCTTAAGCAAGTCACTTAATTTCCATGAATCAGTTTTTCTATCTAAATATCAAAGGGACATTGAAGGGACAAAGGTAGATCAGTTTCCATCTAGCTCTCAAGGTTCTGGAATGATTTCAGCCTGAAAAAGTTGTTGAAGATGTGGATGTTAAATGATACTACACATTTTTTTCTGTATAAAGGCAATCTATATTGAATTTTTTCAGTTTTAGAGTTTAGAAGGCATTTTTGGACCTATGTAGTTTTTAAAGAATGGTTTCTTCAGAAGGCTGAAAGCTTAAAATGGTGGGTTTTCAACATTTGGGGGAGCTGTTGGAAAAAATAGATATCAAGCTCTGCCCCCAAATATTCTGTTCTAGGTCTTTTTTTTTTTTTTTTAAACATTTGCTAAAGTGACTCTAATGTTTAACTAGACTTGAGAAAAACTGTCCCCAAAGATGTCTGAGGACTTTTTTTTTCATTTTCAGGGGGAAGTATACCACACTGTCCTGGGAATTGATTGACGTGTTTATATTATTACCTACCACAGTGGTGTAATTCTTTTTTTTTTTTTTTAAAGATTTTATTTATTTATTTGACAAAGATCACAAGTAGGCAGAGAGGCAGGCAGAGAGAGAGGGGGAAGCAGGCTCCCCACTGAGCGGAGAGCCCGATGCGGGGCTCGATCCCAGGACCCGGAGATCATGACCTGAGCCAAAGGCAGAGGCTTAACCCACTGAGCCACCCAGGTGCCCAAAGTGGTGTAATTCTATGATAAATGGGATAATTAATATAAAAGTCCTAACTGTCTGCCTGGCACAGAATAGGTGCTTAAGCAAATGTGAGTTTCTTGCCCCTGGGACTGTGTCCTGTATAATTTATTAAATGATGCCATGGCTTTTACATTGAAAACCATTCATAAACGTTTTCTAATCTGTCTTGGAATGTAGAGGCTAAACCTCTTTGGCCTCCCTTTCACGAAGCAAAAAGAAGACAGCTTTCTGCCTCCAGGAGACAGTTTTCCCCAGAAGCACTGATTGTGTCGCTTAATGTTCTTTCGCCTTGTTTCTAGGACGTACTTTTTATCTTTCGAGTCCATATCATTACAATCTTAGAGCTGGAAGAATCACTTTTCCCTAAAGGCGGGGAAAGAATGCTAGTGAGAGGTGTGAGCCGCAGGTGGCTGCTGAGGGAGTTCTGGAATCCAGAGGGAGGCTCGCGCTGCGGCTGCCCACCTGTTCACAGCCATGGCCGTCACCCCAGACTTGTAGTTCACGTCCTCATCCTTGCCGCAGCTCCGGAGAGGAGCGACTGTTGGAGTCTGCTTTGTCAAACCGGATTGCAGAGTGGCATTTCACTAGTTACAGCAGCTTTCTAGGGGAAACCCCTGCGTGAGCCTGTTTTCTTTCAGTACTGACTTGTATCTGGCTGCCTAGTCATGCTTCTGCGCATCTTCCCAGATACGGCCGGCCTGACCCGCTGCTCCGGAGAGAACACGACATGCGAGTGAGCCTCCAGATGGCCTCCGTGCAGTATGTGCACACACAGCGCTTCCAGGCCGAGGTGGTGGCCTTCGTCCAGCATTTCACACAGCTGCAAGATGTCTTGGGGCGCCAGCGAGCCGCCATCGAGGGGCAGACGGTAGGAAGGCTCATTTCCCCAAGTAGCTTTTCCAGTTTGACTGATCAATAGAACTTTTAAGCCTCTAGAGAAAAAGTCTGGAAAATTTCACTGTGAAAAGGAAAGTTCTTTAGGTAATTTTACGCTTTCTAGTGTCCTCCGTGTAGCCGATTATCTACAGGAGTCTTTCTGTAATTGGAGAGCTTCCGTTCCTCCTTCGTCGTGTCGTGTGTTAATGACCTCTAAGATTTAGCTTTAGCTTCCTCTAAAGGTAAACGGAATTTATGGCTAACACTTAAGACTTCTGGTCTCTTTTAGTACTTCAGTGGAGACACTTCTCTTGGAAAGTGTTTCCAAGGAACATACCAGTTAAATAAAGAGAGTTTTTTCCAAATAGATAAGTGGTTCCTAGCTTCTTCGTTCATCGTTCTCTTAGTGTTTTGGAAATATTTCCACAGCACGTCCTCAGCCAAAGACACACCTAATGGTCTTTCCGTTTAAAAAGTAGTTAAGTCGGGGATGCCTGGGTGGCTCAGTTGGTTAAGTGGCTACCTTCGGCTCAGGTCATGATCCCAGCGTCCTGGGATCGAGTCCCACATCGGGCTCCTTGCTCGGCAGGGAGCCTGCTTCTCCCTCTGCCTGCCACTCTGCCTGTGCTCGCTTGCTCTCTCTCGCTCTGTCTCTGACAAATAAATAAATAAAATCTTTAAAAAAAAAAAAAGTAGTTAAGTCTAGGGGCGCCTGGGTGGCTCAGTTGGTTAAGCGTCTGTCTGCCTTCGGCTCAGGTCATGATCCCGGAGTCCTGGGATCGAGCCTCACATCGGGCTCCCTGCTCAGTGGGGAGTCTGCTTCTCTCTCTGCATCACTACCAACCCACTTGTGCTCAACCTCTCTCTCTCAAATAAATAAATGAAATCTTTAAAAAAAAAAAGTAGTTAAGTCTAAACAAGTATGTACACAAGTCTTAATGACTCAGTAGCTGTTTAAAAAATAACATATAAGTGAAAGAGTTATGTTTTTAATCCCATTTATAAATAAATAACTTGCTAGCAGGGATGTAAGTGCCCTTGGGCACCTTTCAGCTTCTCAGACTTAGGACCAGGCTGGACACGACAGCGCTCATTCATTGTCTCATGGCTCTGCTTTTTATCACAGCAGCTGCCAGAGACCCAGCTTTGCGAAGGTGCCATGTCATTGAAAGGAATGTAGCATGATCTAACATTGAACGTGAAGTACCTTAGTCTAGTATGTGCAGTGTCCAACAGTTGATGTGTTTGCCTCAAAATTTGAAATGTCCTGTCAGCATGGACCTGCCTGGCAGTGTCTTATGGTGTCTTGGCACAGAGTTTGGGAACCACAGAAAATGTTTACAGTCCAGTCCTTTGTAAAACTTACTTATTTTTAAGCTTCATTAAGTAATAGATTATAATTAAATAGGTGCTGTCTTTATAGTGACAACATTTTAAAAAGTTTAATTTTATTTAAAATTTTTGAATATGTGTCGTGTTGATTTCATATAGAATCAATGTAAAAGGACATTTGGAGAAAAGTTTCCTTCTCAACTACTTTTCCTCAATCACCCAGTTTCTCTTTCTGGAAATAATTAATGTTACCTGTTTCCTGTATATCTTTGAGGGAATATAATTTTTAAAAAATATGAAAGCACAGGGGCGCCTGGGTGTCTCAGTTGGTTAAGCCTCTGACTCTTGATCTCAGCTCAGGTCTTGATCTCAGGGTTGTGAGTTCAAGGACTGTGTTGGGCTCCACACTGGGCATGGAGCCTACTTAGTTAAAAAAAATCAGTCGATCAATCTATCTATCTGTAAAAGCACAAATTATAGAGACTATGGGAAAAAAGCGTCAATCTTATCAGTGTCCTAGTACCCAGGTATATTTTAACTTGTTTTCATTGTTTCTTAAGTTTCCCTCTATGCATATTTCCATGATTGTAATCATAGAGTATGTAACCCTTTTTCTCTTCAGAAACTTTTATTTATTTATTTATTTTAAAAAAGCATTAAAAAAATTTTTTTTTTTTTAATTTATTTATTTGTCAGAGAGAGAGCAAGCGAGCACAGGCAGACAGAGTGGCAGGCAGAGGCAGAGGGAGAAGCAGGCTCCCTGCCGAGCAAGGAGCCCGATGTGGGACTCGATCCCAGGACGCTGGGATCATGACCCGAGCCGAAGGCAGCCACTTAACCAACTGAGCAGAGGCGTCCCTCTTCAGAAACTTTTAAAACAAAATTAGTGTTTGACACATCTCTAGCACGTCAGTTTCGAACATTTGGGAAATAAATAAAAATTACAACATTGCTAATGTTGCTGCACTTGTTCCTTCCCCATCTCATTGCTGTCAACTCCTTAGGTAACTACTCTCCTGATTTTTGGGTCTTGTGATCCCTCAAACAGAAGTTCCCATATTACATCTTATTTCATTTGTTTTGATCTTTTAAAAAATGGTATTAGGCTGTGTTTAATGTTCTGCTTGCTTTTTTTTTTTCCATTTTCATTTGGTTAGATACATTAAGGCTGTTACATGTGATTGCCTTACATTTAATTTCAGTGTTAAAGTTCATTGCATGTAGAACAGATTTATCCGTTTTCCTATTGAACATTTCATTGTTTACAGTGTTTTGCTGTTGTGCACTATGTCTCTTAGTGCACACATGTAAGAGTTTCTCCAAGCACGATTTCTGGCCCAGGGGGTATGCACGTGTTTACCTTTACAAGATAGTGCCATAGTGTTTCCCAAAACCATTATACATTCCCATTGGCAATTTATAAGAATTCCTTTTAATTCATATCCTTTAATTCATATCCAACACTCGTTAACCTTTTTATTTTGCACCAATAATGGTGCAAAATGGCATTATATTTGTGGTCTACTTATGCTTTTTATTTTTACTTCTTATTTTTAAAATAATTTTTAAAATTTTAATTCCACCTCCCTATGCTTTTTAAAAAAAATTTTAAATTGAGGAATAGCATACAGTACATACAGTGACGTAAAATGTGTTAATTTTATGCATACACTTTAAAAAAAAAAAAAGATTTTATTTATTTATTTGACAGAGAGAGAGAGAGAGGGAGAGTAGGAGTGGGAGAAGTAGGCTCCCCGTCGAGAAGGGAGCCCGTTGCAGGACTCGATCCCAGGACCCGGGGATCATGACCTGAGCCGAAGGCAGACGCTTAGTGCCTGAGCCACCCAGGTGCCCCTCTGCATACACTTTTGAAAGCCATCGTGTTAACCTTTTTTCATAATCTGTTTCCATTTCGCTTTGCATTTTTCGTAGGGATCCTGTTTGGTAATTGTATAATCCATCTAAGTCAGTGTACTTAACCATTTCCTTGCTTTTTAACATTTAAATTGCTTCCAGTTTTGAATAGCATTGTGTACCTAGTTTTTTTTTTTTTCATTTTTTGAATTATTTTTATAATATTGAATCCTGTAAATGATATTGTTTGGTCAAAGCGATGAACATTTTTGTGACTCTCAATTTGATACTTTTAATAAATGTTGCCTATTAGAATCATGTACCCTTAACATAATTATTTTCACCTGTGTCGTTTAAGCAGCAGTGGTACTGAGGAATCACTAGGGGTAGGAAGTGAGACAGTGTACATTAGTGTGTAATTGGGTTTAATTTCCTGGGTTAGGCAGAAATTAAACAGGTAAATCTTTGAAGTTTTTGTGATACCAGGTTAGGTAAGACAAGTAGTGAAGGAATGATCTTCCGTTTTGAACAGTGCCAAGTGCGTGGACTCTGAGGAAAAGCTGATCTTCTCAAGATCTTTAATCCTAGCTGTTTGAACCACCGAGGTTTCAGATTTTGCATACTTAGATGTATGGAGAGAGCTAAAGACGTACTTCTATTTGCTGGTAAAATTGAATACCTTTTTCCTGGTGACAGGTGGTATGCTCTGCCTTTGACTTGAAGCTGGATTTTTTATTCCTGTATTTTCCAGGGTCTGTAAATAATGATCGAGTAGCACTTGATGTTTCTTTTTAATCTTGATGTTTGAAATTATAAGAGCATCACGTACCTCGACTGGGCCAAGTGTGAATTTATTTTTATCCCAGAAGCACGATACAGTTTTCCTGCATCTTCTGCTCTACGTGTTGTTTCAAATATTTGTTAAACTTCTTTATTTACTGAGCAACTGGGAGTGCAGAATTTTGGCGGAGCGAAGATGTGGTATTGGAGTTTTGAAATCTTGGTACAAGAATCTGGATGTTCTTGAACTGGGTGTTGCCAGTAGAAGCTGTTTCACCAGTAGCAAGTTCTTCTTGCTGTTCTGCTGCTGACTCCGATATTAGAGGAAAATGGAGATACAAAATCAGTGTGCTGTGTGCTCGCTTAGTGGTGTAGTCATGATGCTTGGGAGCTGTCAGAGTGCTTGCACATGTCCCAGCTGATCCTTGTGACAACCTGTTTGTTCATTTCTGTGAATTATTTAGTGAATGTTCATTGACAAATGATCTGTCAGAGTCTGCCAGTGCTAGGAACATAATGGAAAACAAGGAAGACAAGGTGATTGCCTTAATGGAGCTCGTGTTTTAGTGAGATGATATAACCCAGCAGAAAATGTAATTAGTTATGATTATAACCAGTGAGGGAGTGGTGGGCAGATGCATTATTGGCATTTCATCAGTGAGGAAGCAGTAATTCTTTTTTTTTTTTTTTTAAGATTTTATTTATTGGACAGAGAGAGAGAGTGAGAGAGGGAACACAAGCAGGGGAGTGGGAGAGGGAGAAGCAGGTTCCCTATTGACGAGGGAGCCCAATACGGGGCTCGATCCCAGGACCCTGAGCCAAAGGCAGATGCTTAATTGACTGAGCCAACCAGGCACCCCAGGAAACAGTAGTTCTTAACTCCTCTTGCCTGGAACTCTGGCTGACTCATGATTCAGCTTTTCTCTTAACGGGGATACAGGTAACATGAAACTATTAAGGCGTGTTGGAAGAGTAAGACCATGCAGTTATAGTGCATTAGTTTTGTGGTAGACTTGCCTGCTCCTAGATGAGTACTTCCACATGCCACACGTGGGTGAGGGTCATTTCGTCCTTCCAACGGCTCCTGAAGGTAGGGCCTATAATTCCTCCCATTCGCAGGTAAGGAGAGGGAGATCCAGAGACCTAACAAGTTACCCAGGCTGGCCAGACTTCTGAGGGACCAGGGTGGGGATTCGACTCAGGTAGACAGGCTTCAGACCTCCCATTCTGAGAGCCTGCACTAACCTGCCAAAATGGGGACAGCCTTGATCTCTGGTGGTGACGTTACGCTGATATCAGATCCCTTCTATTTGTTTGACTTTCCCTTCTAAGTTCGTTGCAGTGAATATGAGCTAATTTGTAATTCTAAAATTTACTCAGAGAACAAAGCAAATAGGCAGTAGTCCTGGGTTGATAGACAATACCAACAAATCATCTATGGCTAGAGAGTGAAAATGCTATTTATTGTGTTGTGAATTCTCCTGGCTTGTGTGCTTAACACCAAAGAAAGAAGAGCTTTTTTATGTTATAAAGGCTATATTTTTTCTTTTTAAAAAGTAATTTTTTTGTTTTGGTGAGTAAAGCGATAGAAGTTTATTAGTGAAGATCCAGAAAAAGCTCTCAGAAGTGAGGGGCCTCAACAGGGTTGCCCTAATAAATGTTTTTTAAAATCAATAAAAACGTGATTAAGTAGGAAATTAAGATTGTCTTGTTCTCACTGTTTTGTAATCTGTATTTTCACTGATCAATACATGAGAAACATTTCATTATATTAGTATACTGTACTTTTTGTCATCTTTATTGTGGTATGATTTGCTTACAGTAAAATTAAGCAATTTAAGGGAACAATTCAATGAGTTTTAATAGTTGTATAGTCTTGTAACCCCAGTCACATCCAGATTTTTAGAACATTTCTGTTACCCACAAAGTCTCCTTGTTTCCCTAGGCAAATAGTCTCCTAATCCCTGTGTCTGGCAGCCATTGGTCTGTTTTCTGTCAGAATAGTTTCGCCATTTTTTTCTTTTCTGGTTTTGTTTTGTTTTGTTTTGTTTTTAGGATATTCTGTAAATGAAATCATACTGCATAGTTGTATCTGGCTTATTTCACTTGGCACAATGCTTTTGTCCATATCCGTCCATATTGTTGCAAGTAGCCGCAGTGTGGTTTCCTTTTATTGGAGAGAAGTATTCTGTTCCTTGAATGCAATACAGTTTGTTTATCCATTCACCCTCTTTTATGTTCATTTGGGTCGTTTCAAGTTTTTGGCTGTTGTGAATCAAACTGCTGTGAGCACTTGTGTTGAGATCTTTGTGTGGTTGTATGTTTTCATTTCTCTTAAGTAAAGACGGAGAGAGGAATTGCCTTGCCAGGTGGTAACTGTGTGGTTGACTTTATAAGGAACTGCCTTCAGAATTGTCCTGGTGGGGGCACGTGGCCGGTGCAGGCGGTGCAGCACGTGACTCTTGATCTCCACATTGATGTGTTTGGGCTCTACATTGGGAATGGAGCCATCTTAAAAAAAAAAACAAACCAAAAATCTTTCCAAAAAAAATAAAAAGTGTAAAAAATTGTTTTTGCTATTCTAGATGCTTTGCTTTTTCATGTGGATTTTAGAGTCAGCTTGTCAGTTTCTGTATCAAAATTTCAGCAGGCTTTGTTAGAGAAACTGACAAGCTGGTTCTAAAAGCCTGCTGAAATTTTGATTGGGATTGTGTTGGATCTGTAGGTCAACTTTCAGAGAATTGACGTCTTCGTACTATTGAATCTTTTGTTTGAGTGTGGCCTATTTTCTCCATTTATTTAGGTCTTCAGTTTCTCTCAGGAGTATTTGTAGTTTTAAATGTACTGGTCTTAACGCACCTTTGATTAAATTGATCCCTAGGCATTTTATATTTTTGATGCTGTTATAAGTGATATTTAAAATGTCTCAATTTCTAATTCTCTGTAGAGCATGCATAGAGATAAAATTGATTTTTAGACACTGACCTTACACTCTGCAACTTTGCTAGATAACTTACCAGTTCCAGTTACTTTGGAGATTCTTTAGGATTTTTTGCATAGATGATCACATTGTCTTTGAATAGAGTTTTAATTTTTCCTTTCCTTTTTTTTTTTTTTTTTTTAGAGATTTTATTTATTTATTTGACAGAGAGAGAGAACACAAGTAGGCAGAGAGGCAGGCAGAGAGAGGGGGGAAGCAGGCTCCCTGCTGAGCAGAGAGCCTAATGTGGGGCTCGATCCCAGGGCCCTGGGATCATGACCTGAGCCAAAGGCAGAGGCCTTAACCCACTGAGCCACCCAGGCGCCCCTACTTTTTCCTTTTCAATCTGTATGCCTTTCATCTCTTTTTCTTCTCTTACTACGCTAAGACTTCCAGGACAATGTTGAATGGAAGGGGTGAGAGCAGACATCCTCACCTTGTTTCCAATCATAGGGGAAAAGCATTCAGTTATTCTAGGGGTTGGCAAACTATGGCCTGTGAGAATATGCACCTACATACACATGTCCATAAAGTTTTCTTGGAAAACAGCCAATTCATTCATTTATGTATTATGTGGATATTTTTATAGTTTTCTTGATTTGTTCTGGATTTTTATATCTCTGTTCCTGAGGGATATTAGTTTGTAGGTTTCTTTTCTGGAATAGGAAATAATGCCTTTTCTGGTTTTGGTAATGGGGCAGTGCTTTCCTTGTGGAATGAGTTGGAAGTGTTCCCTTTTCTATTTTCAGAAGAGTTTTTGTAGAATTGATATTCTTTCTTTGTATATTCTGGATACAAGCCTTTCGATGTATGTGTTGTGAATACCTTCTCCCAGTCTATGGCTTTTTTCCCATTTTCCCAACAGTATTCTTTGAAAAGCAGAAGTTTTTCATTTTGATGAAGTCCAATTTTTTTCTTTTATGGTTAGTGCTGTTTGTGTTTTGTCAAAGGAATCTTTGTCCACCACTAGGTGCCCAAAATTTTCTCCTATGTCCTCTGTTTGAAGTTTTATAATTTTAGATCTCTTCCATTTTGAGTAAATTATTTTTAAATATTCTTATTTTTTAAAGTCATCTCTACACCCATCATGGGGCTTGAACTCACAACCCTGCGATCAAGAGGTACATGCCCTACTGACTGAGCCAGCCAAGTGCCCCTTTAGTTAATTTTTGTGTATTGTATGAAGCGGGGTGGGTGGGGGAGTTTCCCCCATGTGCGTATCTAGACTGTTCATTTCCCCTTGTGTTATCTTGGCACATCTGTTGAGAAACAGTGGGCCATACAGGGATGTGTGTATTTCTTCACTTTCTATTCTGTTCCCTTGATTTGTGTTTAATTGTATGCCAGTACCATCTTGTCTTAACAGCTGTCGCTTTACCCTGTGTCTTGAAATTGGGTAGTGGAAGTCCTCCAGCTTTGTTCCTCTTCAGAGTTGTTTTGGCTACTTTAGGACCTTTGCTTTTCCATACCAGTTTTAGAATCTTTCTACAGTAAAGTCTGCTGGGATTTTGATTGGGATTGCACTGAATCTCTCTCTCTCTCTCTCTCTTTTTTTAAGATTTTATTTATTTATTTGACAGAGAGAGAGAGAGATCACAAGTAGGCAGAGAGAGGGGGGGGGAAGCAGGCTTCCCACTGAGCAGAGAGCCCAATGTAGGACTCGATCCCAGGACCCTGAGATCATGACCTGAGCCGAAAGCAGAGGCTTAACTCACTGAGCCACCCCGGTGCCCTATGTATCTCTTAATAATATTGAGTCTTTGGACCTCTAATGTGGTATATCTCTCCATTTAATTAGGTCTTCAGTTTCTCTCACTATTGTGTTACAGTCTTGGGTACTCTGGTCTCACACATCTTTCTTGTTAAATTGATCCCTAGGTCTTTGAAATTCTGATGCTATTGTAAATAATATCAATTTTTAAGAAAATTTCCATGTCCATTTGTTTATTGAAAGTGTGAGAAATACAATTAACTTTCACATATTGACATGTTGAGCTCTTACGCTTCAATCTTGCTAAACTTATCCTAGTTCCTTTCAGTTCTTGAGGATTTTCTCCGTAGATGATTATGTTGTTTGGAATAAGAGAGTTGTATTTTTTTCCTTTCCAACCTGTAGGTCTTTTTGTACAGACTAGGGACTTTAGCATAATGTTGAATAGAAGTGGTAAGAGGGGATTCCCTCTTACCTCTGCTCCCCGCTGAGCAGAGGGCCCGATGCGGGGCTCGATCCCAGGACCCCGAGATCACTGAGCCACCCAGGTGCCCCTGTGCATGTGCTTTTTAAGGAATCTCTCCACTTCATCTAAATTGTCAGTTTGTTGGCATGAAGTTGTTCATAGGTTCCCTTATCTTTTTAATATTTGTGAATTCTGGTGGGGGCGCCTGGGTGGCTCTGTGGGTTAAGCATCTGCCTTCTGCTTAGGTCATGATCCTGCTGTACTGGGATCAAGCCCACTTCAGGTTCCCTGCTCAGCAGAGGGTCTGCTTCTCCCTCTCCCTTTGCCCCTCCCACTCACTCCTGTTCTCTCCTTTTCTCTCTGAAATGAATAATATAATTAAAAAAATTTTTTTTTTGTAGGTTCTGTAGCAATGTCCCATACTCCTTCCTGATAGTGACTATTTTTGTTTTCTTCCTGTTTTCTCGATTGGTATAGCTAGAGGTTTGTCGGTTTTATTGGTCTTTTCAAATAATTAACTTACCGAGGCCCGTGTTATGGCCCAGGCATATTCTCAGCGAGTATGCCGTGTATACCTGGAAGGATTGTATAGTCTATGGTTGTTGGGTATTGTGTTGTATAAATAAATGTTTAATTAATTTTTAAAAATTGTCCATCTGTTTTCTAAATAACTGATTTCTGCTTTATATTATTTTTTTTCCCTTCTACTTACTTAGGTTCATTTTGCTTTTCCTTTTTCTAGCTTCTTAGACTTTGGTCACTGATTTTAATCTTTATTCTTTGAATAAAATAAGCATTTAATACTATACTATAATACATTTTTCATTAAGCACTGTTTTAAGTGTGTCCCACAGATTTGAATATGCTCCATTTTTTTTTTTTTATCAGGCCAAAATATTTTTCTGTTTCCCTGTGATTTCATCTCTGACCCTTGGGTTATTAAGCATGTAGTCTACTTTCCAAATATTTGGGGGCTTTCCAATCTTGTTAGAAATCTTGTTATCGATTTCTAGTGTAACCCCATGGTGCTGTTGGAATATATTCTGCGTGATTTCAGTTGTTTTAGAATTATGAATTTGTGGGGCACCTGGGTGGCTCAGTGGGTTAAGCCTCTGCCTTCGGCTCAGGTTATGGTCCCAGGGTCCTGGGATCAAGCCCCGCATCGGGCCCTCTGCTCAGCGGGGAGCCTGCTTCCCCCTCTCTCTCTGCCTGCCTCTCTGCCTGCCTGTGATCTCTCTCTCTCTCTCTCTGTCAAATAAATAAAATCTTAAAAAAAAAAGAATTATGAATTCATGGAACTTTTGGGAACCGGAGGCTATCTGGTTATAAGATTAGGAGATTGATTGAGCCTCTGAGTTAATTTTTCTTCCTGTTTCAGGTGAGAGACCAAGCCCAGCGCTGTTCACGGGTTCTCCTGGATATTGAGGCAGGTGCTCCTGTTCTCCTTATCCCTGAAAGTTCCAGATCAAATAATCTGATTGTAGCAAATTTGGGAAAGTTGAAGGTCAAGAACAAGTTTCTCTTTGCTGGTTTTCCTGGGACCTTTTCCTTACAAGATAAGGTGAGCCATCAATATCCATTCCCTCAAATAGTCCAACTACTCGCGTGCCAGTGGAAGATTTCATATGTTGCCCCACGATGACTTGTAGCTGCTGTTACTTTTGTGGTGTATGCGGCTTGAACAATTCTTTTTTGACATTTTATTGACATTTCAGTTAATCTTTTAATAGAGATAGTGTAAATTATAACCTTTACCAGTTGTATGCAAACAACCAACAGAACCAACCTTCTGTCTGTATAATGCTTCTCTCACAGGCTGACCTTATAAGTGATCAACTTTTTGCATGACCTGCCTTTTTTCAGAGGATGGGATTTGGCCCGTGGTTTATCTAAAGCCGTTCATATCTTCATGATAAAATTTTATATAGCATATGGCTTTACAGTTTAAAACTACTTTAGCTCTCATTTATTTCTTATGACAATTTTTAGCGGTGACTGGGCTGAAGATTGTTGCTTTCATTTTACGTTCATGTGGTAAGTCATGGTATTGGTTTCGGAGCTGGTCTCTTGAGCCCCTCCCACCCACTTCTGCAGTCAGGGAGGCTAACACTGATGGAACTTAGGATGAGGGCTTGCTATTCTAGGTGTGTATTTTAATGGAACCTTGCTGGTTTCCACGGTGGCTTTGCAGTATATTTGCTTATGAAGAACAAATTCATTTTAGCTTGTCAGAAAAGCACTTACTGAAATTCGCAGCTAGCCATGCCCATCTTCAGTCTAGTAGGTAATAACATAGGGAGAGAGCCTTTGAAGAAGGAGGTGCTCAGGATTTCATTATGAGCTCTTATGACTGGCAATAATAGCAGTAAATAGTCAACATTTGTTGGATGCTTCTTATATACCAACCAGTGCTAAGCTCTTTACATATTTGTCCTTTTTTTTTTTCCCCCTTTGCAACCTAAGGGGGTATCTGGTTTTATTAACCCCATTTTTCGAGCTGAAGATATGGAGACTTAGATAGGGTGGGTCATTTCTTTTGGATAATACAGCTAGTCACAAGTACAGCATGGGCCTCAGACTTGGTGTGTCTGCCCTCCATATACTCTCAACTGTGCTATGCCTTCACCCCCCGCTGTTAGGATTAGGCCTGTGTGGGGACAGTCAACTGGGGAAGGCTGTCCCTACCATGTGCCTTACGGACCCCGGCCTGCATACCATAGCTCTTTGGAATTTTCTAAAGGGTGTGGCTGAGATCATTACAATAATTTTCAAGGGAAGAACTCCAAAGATGATCACAGAAAAGATACAAATTTGAGCAGTTACTGTTTGCCTCTCTAGGTGTAGAAGGAAAAGAAAAAAACTGTGAGTAGGGTTCTAGTTGTCACCAGGACGTTGCCAAGAACCTCAGCTCTGTTCAGAAAGTAACAGGAGACGATATTTGTTGGTAATACCTGAACTCAAATAATTTTGTTTTCAAATTACTGTCTCCATATTTTTCTTCATTTGTTTTGCTTCTCACGCATCCATTTACTCACTCTTACTAAGCTACACATCCTGAGCTGAAAATACTTGATTCAGCGAGCGGGAGCCGGTAGAGTAAGAAGGGTGCAGACAGACGGCGTGAACGTGGCAGCCATGTTCATGTGTCATAACCTTGGGTTCAGGCCAGAGGGACGGTGTTTGGACGAAGGGTTGAGGGGCGGGTTGTCCACGTATCACCTCACTTGTAGTCACTCAAAGAAACCCGATGCAGTGATCAGAGCAGAGGGTGATGCCCGAGCAGCAGTGCTCAGCATCGGAGGGCGGAACTCCCCCACGTTGACCTCACAGCTTCAGCTTCCGTAGTCGGGCCCTCAGTCAGAGCTGATGATTCAGGACTCGATTGCTTGTTGACCTCACTGTAGGAAGCCCTCCTGCCAGAATGATAGGCCTTCCCTGCTTTGATAGGGAGAAGCAGGCTTCCACTTAGGTATGGTTTTTTGAGAGAGTAAAAATAAAATCAGCCTCCACTGGTCTTTAACAGCAGTCCTGGTAGAATCTGGCAACCTGGGTCTTAATGAAGAAAGTCTGTTTTTGCAGTTGAGAGAGAAACATTTTGCTGTTCACTGACCAAAGTCTTAAAGAACATAAAAGAAAGATACATTTGTGAAAAGAAAGTTTGGTAACTGCTTCTAGAAGTTCTCGCTTCTAAAATATCCTTAGTATGAGGTATTTCTAATTAACATGACTAGATTTAAAAAAAAGATTTTATTTATTTATTTGAGAGAGACCAGAGAGAGAGAGAGAGAGAGCACCTGAGCTTGGTGGGGGGGTGGTAGAGAGGGTGGCAGAGGGAGACGGAGAAGCAGACCCCTCGCTGAGCTGGGAGCCCGATGCGGGGCTGGATCCCAGGACCCTGGGATCATGACCTGAGCTGAAGGCAGAGGTTTAACTGATCGAGCCTCCCAGGTACGTGAAGGTTGTCCTCACCATCACCTTGGGACACTTTGTTCCAACATCTTGTTCCAGCTGTGCTGCCCAAGGGAGAGTTGAATCCCTTCTTTGGAGCAGTCTTTTGAGCCGACAGTACGTTCTTCAGGATATCTTTGCTGGTGGTAAATTTTTGTTTTGAGGACTAAATTTTTTAGGAAGAAATCAGCTAGAACAAGAATGAGTGATCAGGCTGAATAATACCATTTTTGTTTCTCTCCCCTTCCTAAAAAGGTAAAGGACCTGATGTTTTGTATTGGTTATATCTGTATATGGGCTCATGTGCTGAGAAGTTAGACTCTAAGAGTTGCTGAAGTATTTGAAGGAATTTTTGCACTTGAGTTTCTGTTTTGTTAAATAAGCCAAATGACAGCACGTAGTTTGCAGTATTGTAACGAAAGACTTTTCCTGTATTTGTTTTTGAGGATTTGATTTTAAGTGGCAGTGCGTGCAAGGATCGCTTTTTCTTCAAGGTATAATATACTTTTTGCCCCCTGGTTATTCGAAAAAACCTTATGGGATTCAGCAGTCAATTCACATTCATATGCTCTAAAAAGAAAACTTTGAAAAGCCAAATCTTTGGGAACCACATAACCTGGGAAAGCCTGCTAATTACCTTTTTGTCCCTTTGATGAGTCACTTCCCTCCTGGCTAGAGAAGGCCTTCTTCTTCTTCTTCTTTTTTTTTTTTTTTTAAAGATTTTATTTATTTGACAGAGAGAGAGAGAGAGAGAGAGAGACAGCGGAAGAAGGAATACAAGAAGGGGGAGTGGGAGAGAGAGAAGCAGGCTTCCCGCGGAGTAGGGAGCCCGATGGGAGGCTCGATCCCAGGACCTTAGGATCATGACCTGAGCCGAAGGCAGATGCTTGATAGTTGAGTCACCCAGGTGCCCCTAGAAAAGGCCTTCTTAAGGACCAAAAAAAAATTTTTTTTTGGCTCTAGGCAGTCATTTCTTGGTGATATGATTTTCTTAAGTCCTCGACAAACTTTTGTCTCGTTACATGCCAGTGATTGTTCTGTAGAATTCCATAAGGGCTGCTTGGAGTGTGTCGCTCGGTCAAGTCTTTGTGTTCAGATGACCCCGTCTGTGGAGCTCACCTTTCCACAGGCACAGTCAGGTTCGGTTGATCTAGGCCTAGATGAAGTGAAGAATTACTGTTCTTCACCTAAAATCACTTTGCATTTACGTCTTCCCTCCAGTGTATTTGCATGTGTGAGGTTTGTCCAGTATGCATTCCAGTGGTTAGAGAACAGGAATAACCCTGAAAGCAAAGCTTGAGGGGTGGGGGGCGAGGGGTAGGGGAGGGAGGGGGATCGGGTGGTATTTGCCTTTGAGTCCCCCCGCCCCCCAACTCCAGTGTGTTTGGGATTGTTTTACACAAATCCATGTCTGAACGAGTGCAGGCTTGGATCTTTCACGTATGCTCTCCTTTCATTCTTCTCAACCACAGTTTGCTGCGCTTAAACCATAATTTCTAAGTCAGCCTTTCAAAAGCTTTGAGTTAATCTCCTCAAGCCATTGGTTTATTTAAACCAACTACAGAGAGGCTGTAGAGATGAATCAAGTCAGAGAGCAACAGCTACTCTCTAGAGTTTAAGTAAATTAAGAAAGGAGGAAGTTTTTTTTTTTTTAAGATTTTATTTATTTATTTGACAGAGAGAGATCACAAGTAGGCAGAGAGGCAGGTAGAGAGAGTGGGGGAAGCAGTCTCTGTGCTGAGCAGAGAGCCAGATGCGGGGCTCGATCCCAGGACCCTGAGACCATGACCTGAGCCGAAGGCAGAGGCTCAACCCACTGACCCACCCAGGCCCCGGGAGGAAGGTTTTTAATGTTGAAATATTTAAGAGCATTTACCTCGCAGTTTGCCTTCCAAAAAAAAAGGCGAAAAGTAAGAACTTTTTTTTTTTTTTCCACTGTTACTTGTGAATCACTGTACTTAAGAGAACTGGGAAGAACAGTATTACCGTCTCTTTTTCAGAGCTGCGAGGAGTAAACACATAGCGCAGTGCTGGCGGGAAACCCGTTCTTCCCCTTCCCCCCAGCACGCCTGTGAAAGTGGGTCGATGGTGGCAAAGCCCTGCAGATAGGTAGCATGGAGGCTTGGGTGAAGTTTAAAAGTCGGTTATTGATTCATTCGGGTGAAGAAGATTTCCACTGTTAGCAGAGAACCAAGGGTACTAAGTATGTGAGAAAAACATGTTGTGTTTTCAGTAGAATTAATTTACGTTACTCAGTATTTGTCCTTAGTTTTTATGCCCTTAAACAGAAACATAATAGGAATGGCCAGCCTCCTGTGGTTTTCATTTGCACAGTTACTTGAAGAGATGAGAAATGAAGCCCAGACAGAGTGACTTCTAGGAAGTGTAGACACACTACCGTGGTGTCATTCCTTTGGAACCATGTTGCTATAGATATGTTCTCTTAGAATTATAGGCCCCTCCCCTCCAGCAAAGCAGTAACACATTTTGTATGGCCGAGAGCTCTGCCTTCACTGTGTCTGACCTAGACTGAACCACCAACAGTTGGCATCTCAAGCCAACAGATAATATAGTCCTGCCAGGTGGCTATAGTTCTCAGTAGGTGTTGAATTATAAGTAACATCTCTGCAAATAATGACACATGACAGGAAAGATCATGACCCTGTTACCCTTTTGTTTATGGGATTTGGGGGGCTTGGGAAGTGCCAAGTGTCATAGAGTCTTTGAAGAGCCCAGGGGCTGGGGTAGGATTTTCAGGAGAGTAAAGATATAGTCGTCCCATTTCTGCCTTCTACTTTTGTTTTGTTTTGTTTTGTTTTGTTTTTTCCCCCAGGAATCTGTGCCTTCAGCATCCCCAACGGGTACCCCCAAACACAACGTGAGGAAGATGACAAGCACGGAGGACCCAAAGGGAACACATTCCGAGGGGCTGTTCATGATGCCTCCTGCTGGAATGAGTCTAGGCAGCCTGAGGAGTGAGTCTGCGCCGAGTACTTCGACCAGGCAGCAAGGGCAACAAGCCGCACCCTCCGCCAGCCAGCTTTCCGGCAGTCCAGGTAAAAGAGGAGGAAGGAGCCGAGCGACGAAGGTGGGGAGTTCAGGAGACTGTGGCAGGTGCCTCCGGGGAATGCACCAGAGTGGTATCAGGTCTTTAGTGATAATCTGATTTTGGTATTATTTTAGAAAGCTTAAGAGTCTCAGGATATAGATTTTAGCAGTGGGCAACTTCTGAAGTACAGTTAAATTAGCAAGACACAGTGTGAATAAAGAGGTTGAGATTGTCTCTTAGGACTCTTTCCTCAAGGTCAAGGTGGTTGCCACAAGATGGTGATATAAAACTGGAATGATTCCTGTATCCTTAGCCATATCCTTGCAAGTCACTGTCAAGATGCTATCTGTTTTCTACTCAATTATTATTCTATTCAATTCTAAAACAGCAAAGAACTCTGAAAAAATATTAGTGTCAATTAGGTAACAACAGAGATACCATAAGTAACAATTTTGCAAAGATAGGAACCATCCCGTTACTGGTGCTCTTCTCTGGAATTTAAGAATGAGTTATTCCAGATGAGAGCCTGATTTTGGCCTTTTGTGATTTTTTTTTTTGGCCTTTTGCATTTTTAAAAAAATTAAATTTAACTAAATTTAATTTTTTGTTTTATTTTATTTTCTTTTTTTAAGGTTTTTAATTTTTTGCTTTATTTTCATTCCAGCATATTAACACAGAGTGTTATATTAGTTTGAGGTGTGCAGTGCAGTGATTTAGTGCTTGGTAGTCACCCTGTGCTCGTCATGACCAGTGCTCTCCTTAACCTCCATCAGCTGTTTCCCCGACCCCCTACCGTCTCCCTTCTCATAACTGTCAGTTTGTTCTCTATAGTTAAGATCTGGTTCTTGGCTGGTCTCTTTCACTGTCTCTCTCTCTCCCTCTCTTTTTTCCTTTGCTTGTTTGTTTTGTTTCTTAAATTCCACATACGAGTGAGATCATATGGTATTTGTCTTTCTGTGATTGAATTATTTCATACATTGTGTGTGTGTGTATTAAATATATATACACATATATTTATATACACATATATGTTTTAAAAAATATATATATTTACCACCTCTTTTCTTTTTTAAGATTTTATTTATTTATTTTTGTGAAAGAGAACATGCGCACAAGCAGGGGAAGAGGGAGAGGGAGAGGGAGAAGCAGACTCTCCATTGATCAGGGAGCTGGACACGGAGCTCGATCCCAGGACCCTGGGCTCATAACCCGAGCAGAAGGCAGAGGCTTAACTGACTGAGCCACCCAGGCATTCCGTATACCACCTCTATCCATTCACCACTTGATGGATACTTGGACTGCTGCCATAATTTGGTTATTGTAAATACTGCTATAAACACTGGGTACATGTATCCCTTTGAATTATTGTTCTTGTATTTGGGGGTAAATACCCAGTAGTGTGATTACTGGATTATGGAGTAGTTCTATTTTTAATCTTTTAAGGACTCCCCCTACTGTTTCCCGCTGGCCGCACCAGTTTGCATTCCTACCAGCAGTGCAAGAGGGTTCCCCTTTCTCTGAATCCTCACCAACACCTGTTGTTTCCTGTGTTGTTGATTTTAACCATTCTGACACGCATGAGGTGGTAGCTCATTGTAGTTTTGATTGGCACTTCTCTGATGATGAGTTATGTCGAGCATCTTGTGTCTGTTGGCCATCTGGATATCATCTTTGGAGAAGTGTCTGTTCAGGTCTTCAGCCCATCCTTAAATTGGATTATTTGGGTTTTTTTGGTGTTAAGTTGTATAAATTCTTATATTAACCCTTTATCAGATGTGTCATTTGCAATATCTTCTCCCATTCAGTAGGTTGCCTTTTAGTTTTGTTGTTTCCTTTGCTGTGCAGTAGCTTTTTATTTTGATGAAAAATAAATTTTTTTTGGCCTTTTTGTTTTGTTTTTAAATTTATTTTTGTTTTTTAATCCTTTTTTACCTTATTTTATTTAAGCGGGCTCCATGCCCAGTGCAGAGCCCGACTTGAGTCTTGATCTCATGACCCTGAGATCATGACCTGAGCCAAAATCAAGAGTCAGGGGCGCCTGGGTGGCTCAGTGGGTTAAAGCCTCTGCTTTCGGCTCGGGTCATGATCTCAGGGTCCTGGGATCGAGCCCCGCATCGGGCTCTCTGCTCCGCGGAGAGCCTGCTTCCTCCTCTCTCTCCCTGCCTGCCTCTCTTGCCTACTTGTAATCTCTGTCTGTCAAATAAATAAATAAATCTTTAAAAAAAAAATAACAAAATCAAGAGTCAGACGTGTAAATGACTGAGTCATCCAGGCGCCACATTTAAGTTTTTAAATTTATCTCTACACCCATCATGGGGCTTGAACTCAGGACCCCCAGATCAAGAGTTGCTCCTCCGATTAAGCCAACCAGGCACCCCTGGCCTTTTGGCTTTTAAATGTATTCTGGGTAGGTGATGAGTAGGATAAGTTAGAGAGGGAAACAGAATGTGATTCGCCACAAAAATCCATCCAGTGTGATCATGCTTTGAGAGATCGGGATACTCACTGAGAAGGCTGTTGCGTGTCTTTTGTTCTATGCAAGGACTAACTGTACTATTTACTCCCTATAGTCCCTTGTGGTCCTAGAGGTGACATGAACGTGTCTTATGGTTGGATTGATGATTAAATAAGTGAGATTGTCCTAAACATCATCACACTGCTGGTTGTTGAACACTTCCTGTGCGCCAGATATCATGGCACGTTGTTCCATAAATCATTGGATTTCACCCCACAGCACCCCTATAGAGTTTCATTTTTATCCTCATTTTACACACAAAGAGACAAAGACTTAGAGAGATTAAGTAGCTTAACTTGCCCTGGGTTGTGTGGATAGTAAGTGGCAGAGTTGGACTATGAACTTGGGCAGTTTGACCGCAGAGCCGAATCCTTACCCTGCGTGATTCTGTCTACCAGTCTCTGTAGGTACTGGGTGTGGAGCGTGGGGAGGGTGCGCACACAGTGCCACTGACACTTGTGACCTTGGGCCGTTGCTGTGAGGACAGTGATGAGTAGGAGGAAGGTAGGCGAATGCCTCGAAATGATTTGGGATGTTTTAGAGATCGATGGAAAGATCTATCTCCGAACAGTATTTCTTCTTCCGGTTTGCTGTTTGTTTCTGGAATTCGTTTGTGATTAAGATGGGATTAAAGTAGTGGTTTGCAAACTGCTCTGTGTATGCTTAGGCTTCCGCGATGACCCTAAGTAATCTCTGAAGCCCTTTACCCCCTCCCCTACCCCCTTCTACCAGATAGATCAGTGCCACTTCTGTCTCTTCCACGTGTTTATCAAAATAGTAAAAAACAAAGAACTGCTATATTTCTTTAGTGTGTGTGTGTGTTTTAATGTGCATTTATTTGATCACTAATGAGGGTGGATATATTTTCATATACATGCTGGGATGATTTTCTCTTGGCAGTAGATCACCTATCACATTCCTTGCCAATTTTCCTATTAGCATATTCTTTTCTTACAGATTTTTTTCAAATCTTTGTAAAGTGGGGGTATTTCTCTATTATCTGTCAAATATATTGCAGTTTTTTTTCCCAGTTTCTCTTTTGCCTTTTTTGTTCATGATGTTTTCATCTTGTACAACTCATAATTTCCATATAGCTAGATCCATTGTTACTTTCCTTTGTGTGTTCCGCTTCTGATAACACACTCAGAAACACCTTCCCTGTGTTTTATCATCCCATGGGACAAATACCCTTAATTATTTTAAAAAATAACCTAAGGATTATTTTGTTACGTTTCTCCCTCCTCCCACTTACTTCAAAAATTCCCTTTTGGGGGGCACGTGGGTGGCTCAGTTGGTTAAGCGACTGCCCTCGGCTCAGGTCATGATCCTGGAGTCCAGGGATCGAGTCCTGCATCGAGCTCCCAGCTCCACGGGGAGTCTGCTTCTCCCCCTGACCTTCTCCCCCTCTCATTCTCTCTCTCTCTCTTTCAAGTAAATAAATAAAGTCTTTTTTTAAAAAAAATTCCCTTTTGGGATTTTGATTGGGGTTATATTAAATAAACAGATTAATTTGGTGGAGAATTTATAAATTTACAATTTTATATTGGAATATAAGCTTCATTGGGGAAAAGATATTTGTATGTTTTGTTCACTGCTATATCCTGGAATAGTGTCCTGGACTGAGAAAAGTAACTGGCACAGAGTAGGTGTTTAAAAACATTTGCACAAATGAGTTTTAAGTCTGAAAACCTGATATATGAGATGCGGGCTGAACGCTGATATTATAATCCGGCTCTGCTGTGTACTACATGCTGTTGGACACGGCTCCTGCCACTCTGCATAGGAGATGAGAGGCGCCAAGCAGGCCCCTCGATGTGGGCATCGTGAGATGTTCTGGGAAAGATGGAATGGTGCAGGAGGAAAGAACAGAGAGGACCCAGTCGAGATCGAGAGGGGAGGGCGATGCCATAGGTAAGGTTGTTCAGGTAGCGGAGGACTTGGCATTTTTGGGGAGACAAAGGCCAGTGAGCCTGAGGCTTCAGGAGCAGGGTGGAGAATGGCTTGAGATGAGGTTGGAAAAGTAGGCAGTGGGCTTATGCAGGGTTTTGTAAGGATTTAGGGGGAGTTTATAGAAACAACTTTGGATTAAGCATAATCATTAAAGCGTAGGAGGAAGAGAATGTTACGGTCTCATTTATTTTTTTAAGGATTACTCAGGTATTTTGCGGGCAGAATGGTTTTGTGAGGGCCAGAGGGAATGGTGTAGGTATACTGGCGGGGGGGTTTCTGGGGGGCCAGGCAGAATGACGGTGGTTTGGATGAGATCCGTGGTAGCGGAAATGATGACATATTTGTTGGAGAAAAGAATTTCGGTGCTGGAAAACTTTGTAAGCCTTTGAGTTGCGTCCTCTCTACACGAGACCTCTACAGGATATCCTTGGGAGGGATGGCTCTCCAGTCATGTCGGTCATAAATCCTTTAGGCTCAGCTCATGTCTCAGGACAGTAGCATGTGCGTGATGCGGAAGGGGAGCAGATGGGAAGGGTCCAGCGCGAGGAGTGCCACATAGGGAGGCCTTGGTGCTGGAGTGGAGATTTTGGACACTCAGGTTTTTGAAGGAGACAGTTCCAAACATTTTCCAAAGACAGAATGAACTTTGTTTACCTTTTTAGTTTTGTTCAGGGCTGGTCCACTCTGGGTCTTACTTTCTTCATTCTCTCTCTTTCCTTGGGTCCATGTAGAAGACCATGTCTGCCTGCTGGACTGCATTGTCGTGGACCTACAAGACATGGACATCTTTGCTGCAGAGAGACGTCCACGAGAGTATTCTAAGGCCTCAGACGACAGCAGTGGAGATCTGGTGTTCCCTTCCTATTCCGTGCGGCAGACGGGAGGGAGTCTCCTAACTGAGCCTTGTCGGCTGAAACTGCAGGTGGAAAGGAATCTGGACAAGTGAGTGGCTTACATCTGGGTAATCGTCTGTCTTTGGTAGAATCTTAATAACTTGCCAATCAGTGCTATGAAGGTAAGCCTGGAAGAGAAGAGGTGTTCACTTATTTCTTCCATGTAGCAAATGTTTATTGAATCCCAGCTATGTGCTAGACGTGAGGGGTACAGTGATGGGAAGAAAAACTTGTCTTTATGGAGCTTATGTTGTGTTGATACAGGGATATAGGAAGGCAAATTAGAAGGTGATTGTAATTTATAGAGTTTGACTCAGTGTTAGAGACTGTGTTACGGGGTTGCCCCTGGGGTCTTGGAAATGAAGACGAAGGGGCACGAGTGTAGTATGGCTTTTGGTGGACGTGGGAAGGTGGTGATGGCAAGGAAAGTATTTTGGAAGAGGTCACATTTGGATTATATGTTCCAAGCACAGTAGATTCTGGACCTGGTGTTGCTACTTAGCCCGGAGCTCCATTTAATCAGAGTAACTGTTGAGCTGCTGTTCTGCACATTTTGCTCCATTAAGCAATCTGAAAGTACTCCATAAAGGCTAATGAGCTGACTCTAATTTACCTTTTCATTGGCCTCAAGCACGGGATACTCATTTCTGCAGTTTAGAGCATTGCTTCATTGTCATTACTGCTGTGGGATCGCCCGGGAAACATCTTAAATATGAATGTTCCCAGACCCCACCAGAGATGAGCGGAACCTGGGTCTCATAGCCGAGCCTCGGGTGCATGTGAGTGAGGTCCCCTGGTGTGGCCTGGGGACCAAGAGCCCGGACAGGAGCTGCTGTGCCCCGTGTGTGATCGCTGTCTGTTTGGGGCATTCGTTTTGGAGAAAGCAGCAATACTTGGCATTTCTGTGACAGGCAAGGACGGTGCGTGGCTGTCAAGTAATGAAGGACGTTCTCGTTGGCAGCATTTTGGCAAGCCGTCTGGTTACTTGTGGGGAGTGCGATTTTAATCCATCTTTGGCCACTCCCTTCGGGGTTCTAGGGTTTGGGAGAACCGTTTAATGCTCCTTTTTTATTTCTCTCTGGATTAACGCACTGACACCACGTAGCTGCTCTCTCTGGGCTGTTTTTTGCATTTTATTCTTACTTGTTATTCGAGTGCTCCCTGGCTGGCGCTCAGTTATGCTTGGCATGGGCTCTCTCTGGTTTTCCTGGCCTAGCAATCTTAGGAGGAGCTTCGCTATTTAGAAATGGAACACTTTGTTTTCTTTTCAAGTAATGCTTTCCCCCCCAAAAAACGTGCTTCGTTACTCTGACTATGTAAACTTGACCCGCTTCCCTTCCATCCGTGTTTATGTGCAGGTGACTATAGCTTCAGCCCCGACAGGCGGTGACAACTCAGTACGAGAGACCCTCTCAGCTGCTTGCGCCACAGAAACAGGGAGCTGAGAGGGTGCCCGGTAGTCCCTTCCAGATTTTTTTTTTTTTTGGTGTAATAGATTTCCTCTGCAAAGTTATTTTTTACATTCTTCTCCTCTGAATCCCCGAGCGTGGTGTCTGCAGCATCCATGGGGCCCACTTCTCCCTGGGAGGGTGGGGGGCAGCTCTTCAGTGTGGGGACGAGGTATGCTACCCCCAGACCCGGGCGTCTCAGCCCTACTCCTGCCCGTCTCAGCAGAGACAAGTGAGGGATTCAGAGTTTACCCTGATGTCCCATCTGGGCTCCGTCTGAAACCCTGGTGCCTGCCTTTAGTTATCACGGAGCCTGAAGAGTTAAGTGAAGAGGTCGCTGTTTCTTTATAACGCTAGAGCTCTTTCTGGGTCTCATGAGACCTTTTTCCTTATTAATTGATTACTTGGCTAATTCGGATCTGGGGACGTTGTAAGTGCGTATTTTGAGAGGAAAGAGGTTCTTTGTAGATGACGCGGGACACTCAGTTGTGCTCACCCGGTTCGTTTGGAGCCACATGAAAGTTTTATTATTGGAAGTTAGAAACTAACTGATGGATAATGTCGGCGGGCATAGTTTAGCTCTTTCTTGTGTTTGGGTGTGAGCTTTGTCAGTGTTAACTTACTGATTTGTTGGCCAAAGTGACTTTTTTTCTTTCCTCAGAGAAATAAGTCATACTGTGCCGGACATTTCTATCCATGGCAGTCTCTCCTCAGTCCACTGCTCCCTGGATTTGTCTAAATACAAGCTGATCCGGGGTTTACTGGAGAACAACCTCGGAGAGCCCATAGAGGAGTTTATGCGGCCTTATGATTTACAAGACCCAAGAATTCATGTAAGTGAGACCTCGCGCCGTCCCTCAACTCTTTTTAACTCTCGCAGTCCCAGCCGATGGCCACCTCGTGCGTGGATCGCTCTCCCTCAGCTGCGGAGAGCAGATGGGATGACAAGCAGATTAGTGTCTTGACATTTTAACCCCCTTTTCAGACTGGCGTTTTCCTCTTGCAGACTGTTCTCAGTGGAGAAGTGTACACGTGCATGTGCTTCCTCATCGATATGGTGAATGTAAGTCTGGAGCTGAAAGATCCCAAAGGAAAAGAAAGTCCTGGGTCCTTAGCCAGGTATGACTTTCTCGGTGCTGGTTTACGCCTAGTGACTGACAGGACTGCGGCAGTACTGCAAACAGTACATCGATTTCGCTTTAGCGAAATTCGCTTTAGCGTAGAGCGGAGGTTGCAGAACGGTGTGGTTCATGATGGAGGTGGTCTGCACAGTGCTTTTTGGTTGCTTTTTCAAAGTTTAAGTTCATTGCTTTATGAGTAAAGACAGGTTATTAGGACGTTTCAGTGACCTCCACACCTGGTGCTGAAATGGTGGCATTTGAAAGAGCTGAAGAAATGAATCAAAACTTTCCTAAGACGCTGCTGGCATTGGTTTTTTTTGTTTTGTTTTGTCTTCATGTCAGCACTGTTCAAAACATTGGACAGTCGACACACAACGTGATGTTAGTTTCACATGTACAACAAAGTGATTCAACTTCTCCGTCCATTTTGCTGGACTCGCCGCGAGTGCAGGTGCCATGTGTCACCCTGGGGCACTACTACGGCACCATGACTGTATTGCTTGTGTTGTACTCTCGATCCCCGTGACTTATCCATTCCATAACTGGAAGCCCGTACCTCCCGCTCCCCTTCACCCATTCCCCTCCCCACCCTGAGTCTGCTGGTGTTTGGAAGTATTGACTCCAGACCCGCAGTTACGGGGAGCTGGTACCGCTGTCGCTGGAACCTGTAGAACGCACCTGTAACGTCGTGTGGTTTCTGCTGGGAGAGACGCAGCAGCCACCGCAGTTGTGTGTGAGTGGCAAGGAGGGGGGAACATTCCAGAGAGCCTGAGGTGTCGTAAGGCAGAAGGCTCCATTGGAAAAAGTCATATCGTAATACACTCCTAGTGTAACCTTGCTGCTGTGCCGTGTCATCGAAGCTTAAAATAAGAGTAGTAACCAAAAAGAAGTGACAGACATGCAAGACACAGCAGGGATTGAGAAAAATGAAGACGTTTTCCTCCTGATGCTCTGTGACCCTGGTGGCCCTCAGACTGCTGTGCAGCCACAGTCACGGTGGCTGACAGAGCAGCCAGTGTCTTGATGTGGCAGCAAGAGAGACGAGAGTCCCTGAGTGGCCTTGAACTCACCTCACGGAGTTCAGGCACCGTCCACCTCACGGAGTCCACCGTTCACCTCAGGGAGTTCGAGCACCGTCCACCAAGTGCGGAGGGGTCCGAAGCACAGGCTGGGGGGTGTCTGCCGAAGGGGAGACCCAGAGCTAGTTGGGGAGCAGCCCTGCTCGCTGCCTCCCCAGCCAGCAGTTAAAAATTGGGGGACTTGGCATAAAAAGTTTGGATTTCAGCCTCTTTTGAGAAGCTGAAAGCTTTGACGATACTGGGCCCGTGTTTTCATGGAGGACCATCTTGGGCTGCCTTTAGATAGGGCGTGTTTTGCCTGATGATTCACTTCGTGCGTCCATTACTTGCATGGTCTGGGCGTACCAAGAATTTGTGATTACTGGTGTGGAACCCTGACGACTGCGTTGTGTCTTCACACCTGATAACCTTTTCATTTTGATCTCTTGACAATCATGTGAGGCTGAGGCTGGGCAGATATGACTTCTGTTTTCCAGATGGACTTTTTATCTAGTATAAGGTCCTATGGCTGGAAAAGTGGTTCGATATTTGAAAACAGGACTTCAAAGTCTAGAAATTTCCCTACTGAAACACTCTTTTTTTTCTTGTCTTTCTGTCGACAGTCCATCCTGGCCTCTCTCTAACTCAGTTGAATGAAACATGGTATAATGAGGCTTGCTGGGCTCGCCCAGCTCCCCTTCACCCATTCCCCTCCCCACGTGTGAGTGGGGAGTTTTTTTTCTGATGACTAGCTATGCCCTTAGTTTTTTATAAATTGAAATAATTCTCTATGGAAGGTCATGATGGTACTGAGTAAATTATGAATTGCACATTGTAGCTTCCTCTGTTATTAAAAAAAGGCAGTATCAAATGCACTTCCTCTTGGTGGATCAGTTGCATTATTTCTCTATAAGAGGAGTGTTATTTGTTCTGGTTGCTTCTAGGAAACTATAGTAGTTATATAACAATTTGGCAGTCTCTGGAGAGGGGATCCTGCAGGAAGGCTAGGAGTTGACAGATGAAGGTCTAAAGAGACCCTTGGCATCCCTTGGGGATTATTAAACGGGTATAACCTTCTCAGACTTGAGACAAGAAACGAGAATGCTGTTGTAGCCAGAGAATAGTAGATAATGTTATTCCTCATGGAGTTCCTATAGACAAGGTCATCTTCCTGGAAATGAAAAGTAAGAGACAGGGGTCAATGGTGCTAGATCTTTTTTGAGGAGTCTGTTAACAAAATTGGGGAAAGTTATTCCCCTTCATAATTCTCATGTATACTTAAGACTTTGTTCCGTTGTCTCGAACTTAGATAATTTTGTGAAATGGAAGAGTTTAATATCTTGTCTGCTTTTTCCCTTTTAGATTCGACTTCAAGAAATGTAAACTGCTCTATGAAAGCTTTTCCAACCAAACCAAGTCCATTAACTTGGTTTCCCATTCCATGATGGCTTTTGACACCCGCTATGCTGGGCAGAAGGCCAGCGCTGGCATGACAAATGTATTTAGCTGTATTTTTCAGCCTTCCAGGAACAGCAGCACCACCCAGGGATCCATCCAGATGGAACTGCATTTCAGGTAGTGGACCCAGATCCTGACTCTGTGTTTCTCTATCAAGAAACTTCCTTTTGTGGCCAGTGGGCCAAGGCTCTGTCAGCTTTAGAACATCACAGGACTGAGGAGTCACTGGAAAGATAAACAGAAAACGGCTCACCAGGGCCGCTCGCTGCATTAACTCAGTATTCCTGTCACCTTGCAGTTGCCTGTATTGGCCAAAAGATGTCTCTGTTGCCTTAAAAAAAAAAGTTTAGAATTAGACGAGAGTCTTAAAATCAATTTCTCTGTAGACTGTTCTAATATGTAGGGCAAACAGAGGAAGGAAGAAATGATTCTTGTTTAAGGGGAAAGATGATGTTTGGTCTGTAGAAATTATAGGCAAGAAGGTGGATTTGACTTGAATTACTGCTTTTTATCTATGCACGTCTTGCTAACCTACTTCTCCATTTAAACGGGCTGTAGCCTCTTTGAACTAGATTATGTTTTTCTTTCTGGTATTAGGCTAGGAAGTGGTTTGCGTATAGTGAGTGTATGTTTTGGAATTACCGATCTGGGCTTAAAATCTCGATCTACCACCTTTTAGCTGTGTGTCCTAGGACAAGTTCAACTACTTTGACCTGCAGTTTTCTCCTCTAGAGGGTAGAAGAGGATGAGTATACCCACCTCACACGATGGAGGCAGTAATTAAAGAAGTAATGCTGGCCTGTTGCTTGGCCCAGATGGCAGTTCTTATTGTTATTACTGAGGTAGCTGGTGTTATACACAATATACTGCTGTGAGGTTTTATGGCTAAGGTCGGAATAGGCCTGAAAACCGTGAAAAATTAGGTTTGATCTAAAATCCTCCAATGCAAATCCAAAAGGAGACCTTTGGAAGAAATGTCAGTTCTATTCTATTAGTGCTTAATGTTATCAGATAGGCTGTACCTATGAACTAGTAAGTGAAAAGGCTGGGAAAAACTTCATGGGCAAAAAAAAGATGAAGATTATTCTTGTATTCCTATGCTTGAATGTACCTGATACTTCATTGTGCTGCGTGGTGAATTCTCAGGGTCGAGATTTCTTTTAGGGAGAGGTCATGGTCATTCTCCATATGCCTTTAGGAAGTCTAGCAAAGTAGATGGTCAGATCTTTGCCTGAACTTTTTGGATGTTCTGAAATGAGAGTGCTCATTACCTCTAACTGTGGGCCTTACCACAAGCCATGCACTCTCCTTTCTTTGATACTTAAATCCTCCCAGCAGGTCTGCAGAGCGGGTGCCTTCTGCCCAGTTTTATAGCGGCAGCAATAGAAGCTAGGAGGGCACTGAACACCTCTCCAAGGTCACGCAGTGGGCGAATGATGTACTCAGGACTCACACCGGGGCCTCTGAGCGTAGCGCCCACGTGGCTTCCGACAGTCCTCAGGTGTGGCCACTGCATGTCTCGTGACCTAGCTGATTGCAGTCAGATGCGAGGCTGGCTGTGATTTGCGGTTCTTCTGTTTGAAGATGTTTATCTGAGCAGGAGGCTTCCATATATTTGGTCCTTCTGCAGAAACAATTTCTTTTTGGGTTTGCTATATTATTATTGCTCTAGCTTCCTAATCTGTCCGCTAGTTGTCCCATCGATCGTATTTTTAATACACAAGGAGCCTTGGAATATCACTCTGTGTATATATTGGAGGTATATAATTTCTGGGAGCCAAAGAGTAAAGTCTTACCTTGGTTCTTGTGAACAGAAATACCATTGTGTGGGAGAGGGGGTTAACATGTTCTCTTGATTGGAACTTTTGAACGCTTTCTGTGTCTCCAGAAGAATTGCTCTTCTGTTGGGATTTTGTGTGTCAAATATAAATCACTTCACAGTGTTTAAAGGCTTGAAATATTTTCCAGAAAAGGGTATCAGGCATACTTTGACTTTTCAGTTAGTGCATAACTCTGACGATCTATGTTCAAAATGGGGTGGAAAAAATTTTACTGAGGGCAACATTTTTTCTCTAATACAAAAGAGTAAAGTGTTTCTGTGAAAAATGCTATGTCTGTATGAGGGAGACATGCATCACTGTGCCCTTTCTCCAGAGGCAGTGAGCCAGGTTTAGGAGAAACAAGAGACTAGAGAGGCCAGACTTAAAAACATCTCAGAATCAGTTTTTGCTGAATAGGAACCCTTTTGGGGGAGGTAGCCAGGTACGTATGGGTAGTAGCTGGAGCCCTAGAGTCACTTCAGGGCTCACAGAGCAAAGTTCAACCCAGAAAACCATATAAAGGTTTCCTGAGCCCACTTCCCTTCTGTCCCACCCATCTCTGCCCACTGGTATTCTGGTAGGGCCACACCAGGGTTTGAGACTAGGCTTGGGGTCCTCCATGGGTTTTCACCTCAAATAGAGAATTCGGGGTAATCAGGCCTACAAAACCAGTATTGTCTCTCTCCCTCCCCCAACTCCACTTCTGGGTGCTTGGGGTTATGCCCACATATAAATGTCATTTTATTTGTCCTCCGTCTTAGGCTAAAGATCTGGGCTGTCTGGTCGGGTCCAGTTGGCGAATTAGTACTATCGTGTACATTTGATGTTTGTAAAGAAGTGATCCCAAACATCAAAGATAGGGTGCCTCACTGATCTTCTTGAAATAGCCTGTAGGGAAGAAACTGACATTTACCGAACACACACCTGTTATGTGCCTGGTGCATTGTCTTTTACCCTGTTCATGGTTCTCATTTTATAACTGAGGAGACAGGCTCAGAGAAGGTAGGCGACGTATCCAAGATAACACAGCTTGTAAGTGACTGGATTTGAGCCTGTGCTCTTTCTACTGCACCGGGATTTCTCGGCTTCGGCACTATTGACGTTTTAGGTTAGAGACTTCTGGTTGTGGGGCTGTCCTGTCTGTTGTGGGATGTTTAGTATTATCCTTGCCCTCTGCACTCTAGATGCCCACAGCGAGCCACACCCCTGCCTTGCGTTGTTACAAACACAGACACCTCCGGACGTTACCAGACATCTCCTGTGGGACAAAATCACTCCTGGTTGAGAACTGCTGGAGGACACTATACTGCTTTCTTACAGCATAAAAATGTGATGAGCTTTTGAAAATACACACCAAGTATCTTATTAGACCAGTGTTCAGAGTTTACTGATACCCAGAGCGGTCAATGTAAAAAATACTGGAAAAACACCTGCCCAAGCTGAGTAATATACTTGCAAGTTAATAAAATACATTTCTCCTTTCCTGTTTTATTTTTTTGTTAAATCTTTATCCTTGCAGATCTACGAAGGACTCGTCCTGTTTTACGGTAGTTCTCAACAATCTGCGCGTGTTCCTCATATTTGACTGGCTCCTGCTAGTCCATGGTTTTCTTCACACTCCCAGCGATATCAAGAAACAGACTCATGTTACTTCTTCTCGCCACCGTAACTCTAGCAGCGAATCTGCTGTAGTTCCCAAAACTGTGAAAAGTGGAGTAGTTACCAAGCGGTCTTCCCTTCCTGTGTCCACTGAAAGGCACCTGGAGGTCAAGGTCAACGTAACAGGTGAGCCTGTTGTCATAGGTGTGTTGTAGGTGCGAGTCACTGATTCTCAGTCTGAATGAATAGGCTCAATATGTGTCTTCTAGGATGATTTTTCTGTCATCTCTGTGTCTTGATGTGAGCACTTAAACATTTGCAGACCAATGAGTGTCAGAATTCTTGACCTTCATTTTCTGCTGTGAACTGTGGGCTCCCATTCAAGGCTGCAGGGTTCTGGGCCCTCGGCTCCACTGGCCTGTGGCTCTTGCCCAGCTTGAGCGCTGCCTGGCCACTGGTCTTTTCCCCGAGTGTTAACTCTGGCTTCAGTTTTCTGTTTGGTCTTTAGTGCTCCAACAGATGTGCCTTACTGAGTTTAGGCAAATCTGATGTGTGAAAATTGTAGGATAAATAAGTAAGGGGATCATTATTTTCTTTGCAAAAAGAGTATGTCCCTTTACAAACAGATTTCCTGTGGTTTTTGTTAACTAGCAAATTCTCCTGGTAGATCCGTATGTATTTGTGGATCTACTGTCGTGTTGCTGACATGGCCCAACTACCGCTCAGGGGTTTAGAAGAAGCCGGCCAGCACAGTGCACTCAAAACAGATTTAGTTTCAAAAGTTCAGTCTAAACAAGGGGTTTGATGAAAATGAAAAGTAAATTTGCCATGTACAAATGAGTAGGAAACTGTCTGTATTTCGTAATTTCAAAAAAAATCTACATTAAATTAGTGTATGTTTTTTGTAAACCACTTGAACAGCTATATGTAGATGATGCTGTGCCTCCCGCTGCCCAACCAGCATTAGGACGTGTGTCTATTTCTGGGTTTTTAAAATAGGCCATTGCTTGGAGAAGGGGTGATATCCTGGGCTTCTGAATATCTCATAGTCCTCCCAGGAGACTTAGCTTAAAAATACATTCTACAGATTTTTTTTTTTTAATTTATTCATTTGAGAGAGAGAGAGAGAGAGAGTGAGCAAGCCAGAGCACAAGGTGGGGGGGGGGAAGGGGGAGGGGAGGGGCAGAGGGAGAGCAGGGAGCCTGATGTGGGACTCTGTCCTAGAACCCTGAGATCATGACCTGAGTGTAAGGCAGTTGCTTAACCAACCTAGCCACCCAGGTGCCCCCTTAAAAATGCATTCTAAAGAGAGAAGAGAAACTGCATCCTAGTCTTTTCTGCCTGGGCAGTGCTGTTTTGGCTCAGCTGTGCCTGACCAGATACAAAGGATTTGTTCAGGCTGGCGGTAAAGCCAAGTGTCGACAAACATCCTGGAGAGCAAGTCTTGCTGGCTAATCCGCGCCCCCCCCCCCCGTCCCCCCCCGCCCCCCCGGAGTGTAAATGCATTGCCTAGTTTGCAGCAGCCTCGTGTTTTCCAGCTTCCCAGCTTTGGCTTGGTTGACAATGCTGTCCTTTCTAGGCACGGAGTTTGTGGTCGTTGAAGATGTGTCCTGCTTCGATACCAATGCCATTATTCTCAAAGGCACCACAGTGCTCACCTATAAGCCCCGATTTGTCGATCGCCCCTTTTCAGGGAGTTTGTTTGGCATCGAGGTAAGAAGTCTATGTGTTGACCAAAACACTCAATGTTTGGCTTAAGAGAAAAGCATTTGGAAGAGAATTTTACCTGCTCAGTTTTCATTAGGGGAAACCGTAGATGGAGCTGGTGAACTGTGGCCCCTCTCTCTTTGGTTTGTCCCCAGATCTACCAGGTTATCCTTATATGTGCAGTCAGTCCTCCAGTGTCAGGCTGTAAGTAATGCGGAGAGACGAGACTTCTGGGTCTTACATAGTCCCTTCCTCGAGAGGTTCAGCGAGACTCTTCCAGTCCCCAGTACTCCGCAGGCCCCTGCTGTGCCTTCAATGGCTATGGGTCTAGCCCTGGGGAAATTAGTCAAGGTGGGCAAGTGGTCCTCATTTCCCTGCATCCCCTTCCCCGAGCTGAATTGTCATCTCTGTGAAGACCTAGGGCTTTGTGGTCTTGGAAACTTGTTTATACGAGGTGTGAAGGATTTGATGCATTATCCTTTCAGGAATATCTCATCTGTAGAAGGATATCTCTGGAGAGGCATGCCTAACCTAATGGAGTGAGTCTCTCATAGTGCTGCTTGAGGCTGTAATTTAATCTCACAAAGGAGATACTTGGCGTTGGAGTGGCCTTCTGTAGCCTGAAAATTACATGATGCAATATTGAGTAAAAATTGCTTTGTTTCTTTTAAGGTCAGGGGCCGTGGAGAGGGAAGGAGAAATGAGGCAGATTATTATTTCTGTCAAGTGTTCTTAATCCACTGATCTCTGCTGACGTTCCTCTTGTTATAATATTAGAATATTCAGTCCAGGTTACTCATCATTCCCTTTATGATTGAACTTTTCGTGCCCTATTCTTTCTAGTCGTATTTCAGAGGTTGAATGAACAAAACTTTTTTCACTGTCAGCAGCATATGGCACTTTTTTTTTTTCCTGTCTCATCAGATATAGCTGAATATAACCTGTAGAGATTTCACTTCTTGATTACTTGTTTCTCTCATGTCAAGAAACCTCAGTTTGAGGGGAAGGATTTACGTGCTGGCGTGATGTGAGCTGATCATGAAATTGTCGTTCTTTCCCAGCCTCTCCGGTCCCAGCTTTGAATGGAAAATGTTGGTGATTGATTAATGAACTGTCAGGGACAATTGAGTTTCGTGTAGCAGAAGGCCCTGAAGAAAAAAGGAAAATGAAACTTTTTTTGCTCTAAGTCTTAGAGAAACTATATTATTTGAGATTCCTGGAAATTCCTTTCAGTCTTGTTCCTCAGGCAGCACAATTGGATCTGAATTTTAAGACCCCCCCCACTCCGCTTCATGCCCCCCCTCCCTCCCCACCCCACCTCCCCCTGCCTTGGTCCATCACTGGGGCAGAATTTATAAAGGAAGCCAAATGAGTTGATTTTGACTATGGTAAAGGAGCTTGGTTTCCCATATTTTCAGCACTAGAAAATGCCCTCCATCCCCCCAAAAAGGGGAAGAAGGGAGAGCAACATGAATGCTTTCTTCTATACTGTTCTTTTTTCCTCTCTTTCTTTCGAAAAATTTGTTTAAATTCTACTGAGTTAATACACAATGTAATATTGGTTTCAGGAGTAGAATTCAGTGGTTCATCACTTACACACAACACCCAGTGCTCATCAAACCAAGTGCCTCCTTAATGCCCCTCCCCCATCCAGCCCCTTCCCCACCCACCTCCTTCCATCAACCCTCCGTTTGTTCTCTGTGGTTAAGAGTCTCTTATGGTTTGTTTCTGTCTCTCTGTACCTCTTCCCATATGTTCCTCTGTTTTGTTTTTTTAAATTCTACATACGAGTGAGATCATATGGTATTTCTTTTTCCTCTGACTGACTTCACTTAGCATAGTACACTCTAGCTCCATCCATGTTGTTGCAAACCACAAGATTTCATTCTTTTTGACGGCTGAGTAATATTCCATTATAAATATATTATATGTAGATCAAGATCTGTATATCTATATATATCACATCTTCTTTATCCATTCACCAGTCAATGGACAGTTAGGCTGTTCCCATTTTTTTTTTTTTTTTAAGATTTATTGAGAGAGAGCATGAGCAGGGGGAGGGTCAGGGGGAGAGAGAGAATCCTCAAGCTGACTCCATGCTGAATGTGGAGCCTGATTCGGGGCTTGTTCCCAGCACCCTGAGACCATGACTGAGTCGAAATCAAGAGTCCGCTACCCAACCGACTGAACCACCCAGGCGCCCCTGGCTATTGTTGATAGTGCTGCTACTGTGAACATGTACCCCCTTGAATTTATGTTTTTATATCCTTCAGGCAAATACTTGGTATAATTGCTGGACCATAGGGTAGTCCTATTTTTAACTTCTTGAGGAACCTCCATACTGTTTTCCGGAGTGACTGCACCAGTTTGTATTCCCACCAACAAAGCAGCAGGGCTCCCCTTCCTCCACATGTTACTTTTAGCCATTCTGACAGGTGTGTGGTAGTATCTCATTGAGGTTTGATTTATATTTCCCTGATGATGAGTGATGTTGAGCATCTTTTCATGTCTTTTAGCCATCTGGATGTCTTCTTTGGAAAAATATCTTTATATCCTCTGCCCATTTCTTAACTAGATTATTTGTTTTTTTGGGTATTGAGTTTGATAAGTTCATTATAGATTTTGGTCTTCTGTACTGTTCTTGAAGTACAAAGATAATTCCATCCTAGAATGGGAGTCTTCTCTCCCTTCTCTCTCTCCATAAATATGTTTATTGTTAAACTTTTTATTATAGGACTTTTCAAACATACACAAGTAGACAGATTACTCTAATGAGCCCCTATATAGCCTATCACCCAGCCTCAGTAATTAATGTGTTTATTTTCAATTATGAAAGTAACAATTATATTACATCAAATTGAGGGAGGGGAAGAGAAAATTACCCATCCCTTTGTCTGGACTCTCTGTTGGCATTTTGATGTATTTCTTTCCTTAAGGTTATGGTGTAATATTATTTTGATTGCACTGCTTGTCCACATAGCCCATGTTGTAACTATCTGCCTAATTCCATGTGGTCTTTTTAATCATCTCTTTTAAATGATGATAAAAGGGTCCATTGAGTAAATGTGATTATAACCTGGGCTGCTCTGAATTTTTTTTTATTAACTATTAAATAATGGTTCAGTGATTTTTTTCCTGTATTTTGCATTATTTCCATAGGCTAGTTCCTAGAAAGATGTAGGATTATTGAATCAAAGGGTATGTGTGAGATTTTTGGGACCTTTTGCCATGTGACAGTGAACTGCCTTTTATAAGTGGGGGAGGATCACTGGCCACGCTTCCGGCTGTGGGCAAGAATGCCGGCCCCACTCTTGACAATATTTATTTTTCCAGTTGTTATGGGTCTTTTGATAACACGGGGTCGATTGCTACCGAGATAGTGGGTTTTTTCCTGCTAATGCTTAGACTCTTTTAAATCAGACATTAATTCTTCCTACACTGCATTTCATTCTCTAGGTGTTTTCATGCCGACTAGGGAATGAGCACGAGACGGCTCTTTCAATTGTTGATCCAGTTCAAATTCAAGTGGAGCTCGTGGGGAACTCTTCTTACCAGAATAGTTCGGGATTGATGGATGCGTTCAATAGTGAAGATTTCCCACCAATCTTAGAGGTAATGATAAAAAACCTGTAGACACATCGAGACACTCTCCAACACTGCCCTGTGCCTTAACGCGATGTATTTACTCTGTTCAACTCAACCATGTTTTTATCACTTTGGCAAATACAATAGAAATATGACATTGTCTCTGTCCTAGAAAGTCTTTCAGTCTTGTGGAGAATAAAAGACCTGTTCATTATCTGGTATCACATTGAAATTCTGTGAAAGTTGGCAGAAGGCAGACCACAACAGAGGGAGGAGGGGGATTGTGAGTGGAACCGAAGGTAGGGACAGGATGTCAGTAGACAGAGGAGGAGAATAGTCCACGTTAGGAAGTAGCTAGGTCAGAGGCGAAGGGGCCCAGCCAACGCAAGACAGAGGGGGGTCTCCCCAGAACAAAGACGTGCATACGGGAGCGTGGGGGATGATGCCCGGTGAAGATGGGCAGGGTGAAGCCGGGCAAGGAAGACAGAAGGATTCGGTGTTTTATTTCTTTGGCCGAGGAGGAACAATTAATCCATTGGAACCATGGGAGATTGAAAGGGAGAGAAAAGCCCTGTTAGTTTTTTATCTTTGAAGACAAAATACGTAATCAACCAGGTTCCACCCCCAGACGTTCCAGCATTTACCCCAGTTGTAAGTGGCCTTGTGCTGGTGTCTGGATTGCTTACCGCTGGCTGCTGTACTGTTGATGCGGGAGGGAGGCCGGATGTGGGGAAGTGCTAGTGTGGCACTGGATTCATTTAAGGTTATGTTTGGAGAAAGAAGAGGTAATTTTTGTTGAGTGGTCAGTTGGTTTCAGGATTTAAAAAGATTAAATCAGTCGAAGCAAAATGGGTTCACAGAATGCTGCTGATCCTTCCCCCACCCCATCCCTGCCCGAGCTGTTCTCTGATTCTCTGCTTTGATGGTTAATCTCCTTGTAAGAAAATTGTCCAACTGAAATATTCATTGCTGTGGTAGATTTCCTAGCTTTTTATTTTTTATTTGGTGCAGTTTTGTGAACATTCAACCTCATAGCACAGACATCTTACCTTATGGCCCTTCGTGCTTAATTTTAAGATCTTCCCAGTCTTCAAAATGAAAAATTAATGTGGTGTCTGTGGAACGTCTAGAGCTTGAGTTGGGAGCTAGACATACATGTGAGAGGTGTGGGCGTAAAAGCAAAGTCAACTTGAAAAAACTGCCGTCTTCTCAATTTTGTTAGATTCAGTTACAAGCCCTGGATATCCGACTCTCCTACAACGATGTTCAGCTGTTTCTTGCCATTGCAAAATCCATCCCAGAGCAAGCCAGTGCTGCAGCGCCGGACCCAGTGGCCCTGGAGACCAGCTCTGTTAGCAGTTCCCTTCCCGGCGGGACTCGGGCTGGAGAGGAGATCAGAGAAGGTTCGAGACACACCCTAGATCCTGTCTTGGGTAGGTGTTGAACTGTGAAACCCAACTCAGTCTGCCTAATAGTTCCCCTTCTGGTTAACTGTTCAGATTGTCTTTTGCACAATTAAATTGTTCAGAGTATAATTGTATGTCATTAAGTGTAATTATAAGTATGATGCTGTAATTTTTTAAAAATTTAAGAACAAATACAATACCCCAAACCGGACCGCTGTAACCTACACTAGTTTTCCTTTTACCAAATAGCTCTTCCAGAGGTATATGGATAATGCTAAGGGTTAGTTTTAAACATTGAGTTTTCTTCCATTGTTGTGTGGATAATACTCAATTTCAGTTTTAAACTTTTATGAACACAGCCAGTATAGGGAAAAGACTCTGCAAAATTTCAGGGTGCACTTTGGTAAGTCCCTAGGTCGGAGTCCTTTTTTTTTTTTTTTTTAAAGAATTTATTTATTTATTTGACACAGAGAGAGAGATCACAAGTAGGCAGAGAGGCAGGTAGAGAGAGTGGGGGAAGCAGTCTCTGTGCTGAGCAGAGAGCCCAATACAGGGCTCCATCCCAGGACCCTGATCATGACCTGAGCCGAAGGCAGAGGCTTAACCCACTGAGCCACCCAGGTGCCCCTGGAGCCCATTTTTGCCTAGAGAAACAGAATGTTTTAGCCACCAGCTTCTGAATTTCTTTGCTTTTTCCCTTTAATTAATGATTGGGCTCATTTATCTAAAATTATTGGGGTGCCTGGGTGGCTCAGTGGGTTGGGCCTCTGCCTTTGGCTCAGGTCATGATCTCAGGGTCCTGGGATCGAGCCCCGCATTGGGCTCCCTGCTCAGCAGGGAGCCTGCTTCCCCCCGCTCTCTCTGCCTGTCTCTCTGCCTACTTGTGATCTCTGTCAAATAAATAAATAAAAATCTTAAAAAAAATTAATACAATTATTTATGAAAGTCATATACTTTTTTCCCTAGAGTTACAGCTGGCTAGACTGCAGGAGCTGGGATTCAGCATGGATGATTGCCGCAAAGCCCTGTTCGTGTGCCAAGGTATTTGCACCAGGGTTTCCATACCTGTTGTTCATTTTGACAATATGCTTGCTTCCTGTCCCATCCCCCCCACACCCGCAAGGTAATCGAGAGAGCCGGACTGTATTTTGACTCCCCTCCACGGTTTTCTGTGCGCTGAACATGATCTTGGATAGGGCTTAGCGAGGAGCAGCAGTATTTCATAGGGGATGAACACTTGGGCTCTGGAGCCGATGCTTCGGTCTGTGCGGTGCTGCTGTTTTGATGACTCATGGGTGATTCGGACAAGTTACTTAGCCTCTCTGTACCGGTGCCTCCTTATCTGGAAAAAGAGGGCAGGAGGACTTCCCCTGGAGGTTCGGTATAAACAGGCAGTGTCTCCAGAGCACGCGGGAGAGCGCCCGGCACACAGCAGGCACTCCGATGCTGGTAGCCAGCGCTGCCGGCGGTCGTGCTGCCCGCGGTCGTGGTAACGGTGCTGATGCGGAGAGTCAGGGCTGCTGAGCTCCCGTGTGCCTCATCCTGGGTGTTCTTGTGGTATCTTCGTAGCCCTTCGAGGCGGACATCACTGTCCCTGCTTCAGCTAAGGAAACTGGCTCAGATAGGTAAACTGGTCTGAGGTCACCTGTTAGTGAGGGGCTGAGATGCATGGAAAGCCAAGCCTGCCCGTGTTCTTTCTACTGCAGCGGAGTCCCTTCCCACCTTCCTCTGTGTTGCCATTTTTCTTAAAACAGGAAGGTAAAGCAAAAGCTGCATTTTTTTCTCGTCTGTACTTATATGTACGTTTCTCTACTTCTTTTTTTTTTTAAGATTTTTAAAAAATTTATTATTTATTTATTTATTTTTTTAAATTTTTATTTTTTATAAACAAATTTTTATCCCCAGGGGTACATGTCTGTGAATCGCCAGGTTTACACACTTCACAGCACTAACCATAGCGCATACCCTCCCCAATGTCCATTACCCCACCCACCTTTCCCGACCCCCTCCCCCCAGCAACCCTCAGTTTGTTTTGTGAGATTAAGAGTCACTTATGGTTTGTCTCCCTCCCAATCCCATCTTGTTTCTTTTCTTCTTTTTCTGCCCGCCTAGTCCCCCATGTTGCGTCTCCACTTCCTCATATCAGGGATATCATATGATAGTTGTCTTTCTCTGGTTGACTTATTTCACTAAGCATGATACCCTCTAGTTCCATCCACGTCATTGCGAATGGCAAGATTTCATTTCTTTTGATGGCTGCATAGTATTCCATCATGTATATATACCACATCTTCTTTATCCATTCATCTGTTGATGGACATCTAGGCTCTTTCCATAGTTTGGCTATTGTAGACATTGCTGCTATAAACATTCGG